>JARHVA010002955.1:1117500-1275000 GCA_037957365.1 Torreya grandis | reverse complement strand
AACTTAGATGAATAAGTCTATAAAGAGCTACTTGAAGGTTTTTCAATGACAAGTAATCAAGACTATGTTTGTAAACTAAATAAGGCTGTATATGGTCTTAAACAAAATCCTAGGGCTTGGTATGATAGATTAGAAAAGTATCTATTGAGACAAGGGTTCAAAATAGGGGTTGTTGATAGTAATTTGTACATTAAGATAGATGCCACTCACTAATTACTAGTGGTAGTCTAGGTTGATGACATAGTCTTTGGATCTGATAATGACAACATGAGTAGAGAGTTTGCTAATGATATGAAGACTGAGGATGAAATTTCAATGTTGGGAGAACTTTATTTCTTCTTAGGATTACAAATTAACCAAATTGATGTATGGATATTCATTTCATTGTTAAATTACATCAAGGAGATGCTAAGGAAGTTTGACACGTTGGATTGTAAGCCAATGAGTACTCCTATGATCACATGATGCAAGTTAAGTAAACAAGATGACTCACCAAAGGTTGATCAAACCTTGTATAGATCCATGATTAGAAGTCTTTTGTACTCCACTAATTGTATGCTTGATATAATACAAGCAGTAGGCCTTGTAGGTATGTTTCAAGATGATCCCAGATAATCTCACTTAAAAAAAATCAAAAGGATCTTGAGGTATCTCAAGAGCACCATAGAATATGGTTTATAGTACCCAAGGATAAAATAATTCACTCTAAGGACATACATTTATGTAGATTGTACAGGATGTGTGGATGATAGGATGAGTATTAGTGGTGGTTTTTTATTCATTGGTGAATGCTTGGTGTCTTGGCTAAGTAAGAAATAAGCCTCTATATTTTTATCAATTATAGAAGCTAAGTATATAGTTGCTACTTCCTATTGTACTCAAGTAATATGAATGAAGCAAACCTTGGAAAACTAGAAGGTAAGACAAAATGGACCTTGTCCTATCTATTATGATAATACTAGTGAAATTAGTATCTCTAATAATCTTATTATGCAATGAAAAACTAAGCACATTCCTATTAAATACCATTTCTTGAGAGAACAAGTGAGTAATCAAAGTGTTAAGCTGGAGTATGTGCTTACCAAAGAATAACTTGTAGATATTATGACTAAACCTTTGATAAAAGCAACATTTGAATATCTACGACAAATTTTGGGAGTCATCTCTTTATATATAAATTATTAGAAGGTCATTGGTTAAGGGGGAGAAATAAGTTTATGATCTTGATCCATAGGTTTGTGACGAAAATCTTCAAGAGTTCTGTTCAGGGACATTAGTCCTAAAAGCATGTTTTATTCAAATTTTGATGATTGGTTTGATATGTCAAATCATGAAGTATGAAGGTGAGGTTGGTATGGAGTTTGGAAAGGACTTTCCCAAGTATATTACATGAGGTTTAATGCCTTGGATTGGTCACAAGTAGCTTTAATGATTATTTATTTAGTTTGACAATTTAGCTTAGTGTTCACTGCCTAGTGAGAGCTCATCATGCAAAATTGGTGTTTTTGAGATCTATAAGGCTAATCAAGTATGGAGGCAAGTTGAATTTGATGTGTCCATATTCAAAATGAGGTGAGTAATTGTTATAAGGCCTCCAAAATCATTCTAAGGTGTTTTGGTATAGTGACATGGGTATGCACAGGGTCTGTATGCATAGACTGACTGGTTCTAGGTGTCAAATGAAGATTGGTGAGTGGTCAAGTTGACTTTGTGATATAGAAAGGTGTGTTTACCTCATAGAGGTGTGTGCCAAATGGTTTCAAGGTTTGAATATTTTTTGAAGGTAAGTTAAATATTTTTGAAGGCTCTCAGGTATGATAGTCCTTGCTTAAGGGGTAGCAGGTCAAAAACCATTTCATGGATCTATGGGTTTCCAAAGGATTCAAACCTGAAAAATTGCTCCATAAGTGTATATTTTTGACCTCTAGGTGTGAGAGTAGTTTTAGGGGCTAGTGTTCACATTAAGGTGGTATGTTGACCTTATTTCTCTTTAATGCCCTAGGTTTTACACCATATGAGTTAGTGTCCTTCACAAAGGAATTGAGGACTAAGGATATTTAATATATTGAAATGGCCAAAAGGGTATTCAAAATGCTCTTTAAAATCATCTGAAAGTGTATAGTTTGACTTATGGTTGAGGATTTGTGCAAATGGAGGGCTAATTGGTAGGTCAATTTGTGAAGGATATATAGTGTAGAGGAAGATTTGGATGATTATTTTTGGCATGCATGAGGGATCATATGAGTGTACTCTAGATATAAAATTTCAAGCCATGAGGATGCATACACAAAAAGTTATGGGCTATGCAAGGTTTAGGTAGGGCTACTAGGCCTCTAGGCAAGGCTAGTATGAAGAATAGTGATTTTTAGTTGTACCTGAATATGTTTCTTAGTTGTATTTATGAATCATATATTTTTGAGTAATATCTTGAATGATCACTCTTCATTTTATGGGTGGCCTTGTGAGAGAAAATTTGAAGACAACTATGGAATTTTTTCATGGTTGGAGATGGTCTAAAGATGCTCAAGGGATACCAAAGTTTAGGTGACTTAGGGGGAGTCCATATCAGTGTTATCAAGGTTTTATCTCTCTTATTTAATTAATAGTGTTCATTTATTCTTCATATAGTAGTGCATGGTCAAAGTAAAGTGTTATCAATGAACAAGTTTGAGGTAGACATAATAAAACATAGTATGCAAAATGAAAGGGGGAGTTTCTACCATTACTCAGAGGAGATACCTTCATGAAGTTGGATTTGAATTTTTTTTAGGTCCTTGGGATCAATAGGTAATCCCACTTTGTCATTGTGTCAAAGGGGGAGAAAGTGTTTATAAAGGGAAAAAGAGTTTGTGCACAATTTTGTTGTTGACTTTAAATACATTTATAAATGTTGACATCAATGATAAAGGGGAAGATTGGTGTGATGTAATAAATGATGGCCTAAGGTGACCAAGAGTGTCTATAAGTTAAGATTTATGCATGTTTCTTAATGAAAAAGTGTGCCTTAGTGATCATGCATAGACCTTGATATGTTTGCTTGGTTAGGCAAGGTGATGGATGTTGGTGATGTGTTGACCATGTTTGATGGGTCATATGAGGTGTCAAGGGTGTTTGGGTTACTTGTGGAAATGAAAGGAATTCATTATAAAAGTATTTTGAAGGTCTTGGTTATCCTAGTCAACTTGGCAGATCTTTCCAAGTAAGTAGATTGATGACATTAACATTCACACATGTGGAGGTGTCAGAACAAAGTGGTCACATGGGTTTATTGAGATTTATGCCTAGATCATGTATTTTAATTTTCAAGTTGGTCTCCCAAGTAGATTTCACTAGTTTCCTTAGTCAAATTTGTGTTAAAAAGTGACCGTTGGAATTCAAATATTTGAATTTACAAAGGAAAACCAATCCTCATTGTTTTGCTTATAACTTTTGATGTAGGATGAATTTGATGGTGGTATAAAAATAAAAGTGGTATATAACTTCATGGGTAATCCAAGAAAAATTATTTGGAGGTTTGAATGGTTGTATAACTACATTTATTATAATCTAAAGTTGATTGAGGGCTTGACCTTCTTCTACAAATGACCCGAGAAGGATGTTTGAGTTTTTATTGATAATGTTTGGATGTTTCAAGATGAATCATCTATTGGAGAGTGTTTTAAACTCCCTAAGGATAATTTATATAGATTTTAGAGGTTTGACCAATCCATATTCAATATGAACAATTTCTTACAAGTTCACTTTTGGTTTGTTCATGGTAGTTTCATGTACAAGGCAAATGTTTGATAGAGTTTGCGTATGCAGAGGTGTGTAGTGATGAATTTAATCATTTGAGGGTGTCTTAAGGGTTATGTGGTGTGGACCTATATGTGGGTCATGTGTTCCTAATTTTGCTTGGTAATGTGCTAAAAGGATGAGCATGTCTTTATGGACCTATAAGGGTTTTTTTAATCATATAAAATGTGAAATTGGATGACTTAGGCATGAATAATATCACCCAACCTATAGGTTATCTTTCTTACTCACTCAACCCTTCTCGACTAGACTTTCACTAATTCCTAGTCACTCATAGCTTCTCAGACTTGGTGTTTTGAGACCTAGGAAATACTCTTAGACCTAGATCCATCCCCCCAAGTCTCATCCTCCTAAGATAATAGTTCCCAACTTGGACAAGAGCACTAGAATTTAGGGGTGTCATGTTTTTGGTGCTATTGTCCAAGTTCACTTTAGCCTTAAATGGTCATATTTTATTGGTTCCTTATCTTTTCCCCTATCAACCTAATACAAGATCATCTAATCCATGATCATCAGATACCTTATAAAATGTCATTCAAAGTATATTTAGAGGGATTAACACTCATTCACAAGAAAGAAACAAGAATACAAGCAAGTACACTCCAACACTCTTCCCTATTCTCTACATACAACCTTCCAAAACCAATTCAAGCCTATTCAAGGAATCATACCAGTCGTTAGTCATCCAAAGTACATTTTTCATTTGCATCTAGTTTCATACATCACATAGTTGTACCAATAAATTCAAATAGGAGAAATACATTAGCTTGATCCCTCTTCAGAGTATTGGTATGTAGGTAGCATGTCCACACATGGGGTGTGAAGTGCATCCAAATATCCTTTACACACTAATATTTCTCAAGTTTTCTACTCAATTTAAAGTACTAGATCTTAAGGGTTTTAAATATTGAATCAGACACACAAGGATCTCCACACATACCTAGGTTTAGGGTGTCACAGGCCTGTCGAATAGAACCCAAAAAAGCTAGACCACTAGGATAACAATGTTGAAAGTGGACAATAGTGCCAAAAGTGGATAATAGTGCTAGAAAGTGGACTATAATTCCAAGTATCAAGGTTTCCTGAGTTTGGTACTCTTATTTAATCCAAAAATAAAGTTTTGGGTCTTGTTTATGATAGTCTTCCATCCCTATACAACAATTTCTAGACCTTGCCTCATCCATTTCAGCCCATAATAAGATAAGTTCTAATTTCTCTCACCTATTACTATATTTATAAAAAGATAAAGTACATATTTGTTTACAAAAATTATTAAGCTAATTGAGACACATTAATTACTAATTTATATTTGCTCAAACCTTTATTTGCTTAGGAATTAAAAACCTAAGGGTTGAAGATAGTTGTTATTCACTATTTTTCCATTAGATTGAAAGGTAATCAAAGCTCTAGAGGTGTTTATATTTGAAGGTGTTGTGTGGGTGATCAACATCTATAATAAATGGGTGCTTGTTCATGCTTAGGGTTTGGTGCTCCTTGTGAAGTGAGTACTTCACTAAAGTCTCATGCTTGTGAATATTTTATAGGACTGTAGTCCACTTGTTTTCAAACTTGAGAGTGGGTTTTATTCCCCATGAGGGTTTCCCACATAATCCATGTGTTATGAGTGTTGATCTTGCACAGTTTCTTTGTTCATTACAATAACTACTTTATATGCTTCATGGATGCTTATGTTGAATGGTTGAGAGTTTGAAGTTTTGAAATTGGAATTAAATTGATTGTATCACTGATTCACCCCCTAGTGATTGTACCTCTAACATGATAGACATATACAATTTTATAAGGGCATGGTTGGAGTTTAATTTTGTGACTTTGTTGGAACAAGAAAGGAAAAGGCTATAATGGTAGCATACAGGCAAACAGAGTGGGATCACCATTACAAAAATGGGTCACACCTTTAGTAGGTGGCACTTGAGAAGTGAAAAGAGGGTTGATGTCCCTTTAAACTTGGGGAAGTGGAATTTATTCATAGAGAAATGAGATACCCTATGGAGACTTAGATTTATGTTGCTTCTAGACAAGTCTATGGTGGTAAAAATTTCACGACTCCTCTCAAAAACATGTTTCATAATTTGGTTACCAAAGAAGAATTGACAACAAAAGAAGAATTGAAGCCTTTCATAAAACACATTACAAGCCTTATAGTTTTTGATTTCCTTGTTTATTTTAATTTTGATGTGTTTGTGATGACTCATGGTGTAAACTTAATAAAATTAATCATAGGGGCTTGTAGATATATGGGACACTGTCTACAATCTATAAAACCTAATAAATAACTCATGGAAAGATCCTTGAGTGATCCTTTCTTATGTTTGGGGAAATTTATAGAGGATATAATAGTTTCAAATGACACAAGAATTGGGTTACCAAAGGCAACATTCCATCATTATGACATATGGTAAAAATATGTAACTCTTTCAATATTGATAGAGATTCAAAGTCGAAGTGGTCTTTTCATGTAAATGTTGAATCTTGTTTTGCAATTTCCAGTTACAAATTTTATAAATACAAATTCATAAATTTAATTCATGTAAATTAACTAATTCAAATTTGCAATTCATGAGTCTTAATTATTACACTTGGAACAAAAAGCACAATTACCCTTCTACACTTTTTAGGTCGTGCAATTTCTCTTTTGTAATCTTGCATGTGGTGCAATTGCACCAACTCATTTTTACACCACTTAAGTGGCATTTTTTTATAAAATAACTTTTACACCATCTAAATAAAATGAAAAAAAGGTGGTTTCACACCATAACCACCTCCCTACATTATAAATATGAGTGTTTGGCTTATTATAGGGTCCTTTAAAAAAATAGAACTCTGAGACATATTTTTGGAAGGTGAGATTGTATTACAACTCAATTTACCATTCTCTTTGTATTGGAAGCTTATGTGTTTAACTAGATATAATAATCTCATTATCTTTTTATTCATTTCTTTTCTCTATTTCCCATCATTCACCTCATATCCTTTTTATCTCCTGTTTGTACTTTCTCGTTAAAAGTATGAAACTCCTGTAGAAAATATTTTTGTTTGTGAATAGTTGTAAATAACTCTTTCCTTACTTTCTCCTTTTGGATTTTAATAAAGTTAGATCTACATTATAATAAGAGAGGGACTTTATCCTTGCATTACTAACTAATGTAAGGACCCAGTTCTCACATTGTTAACTCAAAGTCACCAATTTGTCCCCTGACAAATTTTTGAGTCAATAGTAATAAACTAATATAATGTGTATACATGACATCAGAATGTAAGATAATTTGAGCATAATTTGGTAATGTATGATGTATGTTATTTCTATCACTCATAAGACTGCCAAGATAGATATAAAAATGTAAGCACATTTTTGGACAACAAATTTACATAATAAACTAAGTAACTACCTAGGGGGATGGGGTATGATGTCCATCGAGGCACCTAAGGAGGAAGGGGATATATATGAGGTCCCTCATGGCATCTAAAACTGGAGTGCAAAATAAGTAAAGACAAGTGTCATGAACATGACACACATATTAAAGCATACATTAAACACACATGAGGCACACAAAGTAGGTCAAAGAGTTACAATACAAAGGACATGGGAACATGTCACTAAATTTAAGAAAGCAATACATAAAAGGACATGTTGAAATTTCCACATATGCAAAGAACAAGCAAGTTGGCATAAATCCCCATGGAAGGACATGTTAAAATGTCCACATACATAATTAAGAAGGAACACACAAGGACATGGGTGCATGTTCAAAGCATACATATAATGAAAAGAAGTGGCATAGATTCATAAAATAATGGCGTATTCAAATGCCTTCAAATAGATGTATAGACATAGAGACATAATCAAGTCTAAGCTATTAAAGATAGAAATCAAAGTATGCATGAACATATAGTACAAATTTGTATAAGAACAAAGATGTACAAAACTTGAGTCTAGAGTAGTAGTAGTTAGTAAAAAACTTATGTAGTGTGGGATGATCAATATCAATATATAAATAATATTAAATCTATGATATATAGTATAGAAAGATGTGACCTATCAATTGGAACTATGTATAAGATTATCCTAAATGGGAAAATGTTTCAAATAGGGAACCTATTTATGTTCCCCCAGTGGGTAGATGGTGGCAAATTTGGATTTGTGAGGTGGACCTAGGTCCTATAAGCATCTATGAACACTCAAAAATAACAAGTGAAGCATGTATGTATAATAAATCTGACTACACTAATTGTTGACCATTTTTGACTCCAAGGTCAAAATATCAACCCCTATCATTTTAAACTTGATGGTCATGTCGAGATAACCTTGTTCCTAGCCATTTTGTACCTTGTAAAGTCTACAAATGGTCTTTCTAAGGTCTTATTAGCATATTTTAAGGTTGATTTGAAAAAATTAAGGTAATATTTTATGTTGGTATTATACTAGTCCATTTATGTCATGGTGTGAAAAAATGGATTCAAAAGGTGTCATAGGTTCATAGGTTGCTCTTCAAGTCATATTACCCCTTAATCACCTTGCATAAACATTTCACACATGCTTGGAAATTTTAAGGTAAGTGTCATGTAAGAGAGAGACGTTTTTGGTTAAATGCAATGTATGAAAAATTTATTCAAAATGAAATATATGTACAACATACTTGTCAAAGCCTATGGATGGGTTATATAACATGAAATTTGGTAGGAAATGATGATAAGTAATTATAGTTGAGTTTTCAACACTTAAGAGAAGCTTGTCACCTAATTTTATAGACTTGGGAGATCCACTTTTAGGTGAAAATATTTTAGAGGTGTCTCTTTAGATTCTCTAGGTCAAATCCATGCTTAGAATGTAGGTATAGGTCTCAAAAAGGCAAAAAACTCTCTCTCTCCCCCATCGCTCCCTTAGCAAGCTCACAAAGGTTAATTTCACATGCTTGGTCCGTACAACATAAGGAGAGTTGGGACCCAAAATTTTTTCAAAGGAGGAAGTCCTAATGACATTCAAATTCATGGCCATAGTCATTAGATTGGTGTCCCTTCCTTTATGAACAATAGTTAAGAAGACATAATGGTATAAAAATGCCTAAAAATCTTGCAAGCTCAATTTCTAACACTTTCAAATAAGAATCAAGAGAATGAATGAAATGGGTGATTCAATAAGGTCCTTTAGAGTTTAAAGATACACCTCACAATGTTTTACAACTCTCATTTAACATGTGTGTCTCTCTGAGGAAACAAAATCTCCATGTATGTTGAAGTGCAGGCTTCAATCAAGTTTTAGGTAGTGTTTTGGGATCTGTAGTAATTTTATTGTTAATAAATGGTTTGAATAAAGTGATGAGTATTTTTCTTAGGTAATTCCAAGCATTTTAAACATGGATGTTCAAGTTAGTGATTGACTTTGTTCTTAAATTATCTCTTTACTAATGGAATGTGTATAAATCAATGTTCACAGAGATGAACCAAAAAGGTGGTATGATCACAGCCTCATGAATCAGGATATGAGACAATGGATATTTGTCTTCAATACTTATATGGTTCAAAATGCATGGTGAAAAGGCCTAAAATGATCAAAGTCACCTATAGGTCTGTTAGTAAATAGAGTTGGGAGAGGCACACTTGTAGGGTAAACATGAAGGGGTAAGAGAGTGGTAGGGTAAAAATTGGAACATATAAGGATTATATCCCTCATACATACTTTAAAATTACAAATCCAACAAGAAAATATAAAGCACCTATAGTTAAAGAGCCACTACCACCTACAAGCCTATTTGGATGATGGTGATATGTGAAGTCATGAAGGTAGGAATGATATATGAAATCATGAAGTATAAAGTAGATATAATATATAAATATCATTCCAAGATCTAACATAACCTTCATGTGATGTTCAGGGTGAAAAAAATTAGTTTTCAAAGTTGGAGAAATCTATTTAGGCCTATTAGGCATAAACCTCCACACACATACTTGTGTGTAAGCTTGTGAAGAAGTATTGGTTCTCATGAGTAGTTTTAAGAATTTATAATCTAAGAAAGGGATTGAGGACACTTTATATAGTTTTAAAGAATATCAAAAGTTTTAATATCTTGGTTGAAAGGGTTTCCATTCCCAAAAGTGCAATCTAGGCACCTAATACACACCTACATCAAAGAATTTTCTAATATAAACAATAAAAGAGAATATGTAATGGTTGCACGAGAATTGAGTTGGGGTGAGTAAATAAGATGTGTGGAGGCCATAAATACTAGGAGGATCTTGAATAATGTTAGAAATTGGTGTATAGAGGACCTAACATGATCTTGTAGTCATCTACTTTAACTACCACCTACAGGTCAGTCTAGACCTTAGGAAAGAAGAAATCAATAGGAATGGTATTTTATGGATACCTTGAAGTTGTTAAAGGGAAGATATATGGTAAGAATACAAGTCATTTTTATAGAATCATTAATAAGGTGAATCAATCCAAGAGAGTTCCTATCTAGTAAACCTAGCAATCAAGATACTCAAATTAATACATACAATCAAGTTTTGGATGACTAAGGTGGATATATGACCATAGCTTGAAAACATGAGAAAATGATAGAGTGAAATAATTATTCCATTGAATACTAAAGGTTCAAATAGTAACCACTAAATAATAAAATGATCCAAGGCAATAGAAATCCTAAATAGACTGTTTAGGCCTAATAGGTCCAGATGATCAAACACACAGGTCTGTGTCATAGATTATGAAGAGAATGGTCTATTGAAGGTAATATGGGAACCTAAATAACTTTAAGAATATGAAAATAAATTTAAGGAAACATTATATGAATTTTTAAAATCCTTCAATAATGAGAAATAACTTAAACACGTCTAAGGTCAGACTTGGTAGTTTACCTATAAACCCTAGGCATGAGAAAATGAAGGATATAGTAGGGTTATGGAGATATATGGAAGATAATACCATTTAAATATGTATATATAAGTGATATATACCTCACTTAGGTGTTTGATATTTAAAAAACAATCACTTTTCTCCCTTTTCACCCATTTGACTCTCTTTGACCTCACCAAACATAGTTTACTAGCCTGAGAGGCATCTTCCCAAGCTCAAAATAGTAAAAAAAATATGAAAGGGAGATTAATATCCTAGGAAATGTTAGTGGGCCTTATCTACTTATTATTTTTATATTTGTTTCATTTTTTAAGGATCTGAGTTTTATGAATCATCGTTAAGATGATAAACATGTTTTTGGTTACCTAGAGGACTAAAAGTGACCCAATGGAAAGAATTGGATTACCAAGTTATTTAAGTGAGTTTTATTGATCTTGAATCCACCTTAAAATCATTCCTCACTCCAAGAATACTCTCTCCATGATACTTTCTTGTACCTGCACCTATACAGATGCATTGAATGCTATGTTTTTGTAAAAATTTGGGCTCAAAACAAGGTATTTCATCTCCTAGATTAATGAAAACTATTGGAGAAGGTTGATTGAGTTTATTATACCTATTTAGGAATAAAAATACGTTCATTTGACCCTAGAATTTCTCCTATAGGTCTGATTGTTGAAATCAGTGTAAATAATGCTTGTGAAAGACTAGGTTTTTTGGCCATTTCATGGTTTACACATCTACACAAGGTTTCAAAACCTCAAATTTGACATAGAGCATGGCCATGGGGTAGGAAAAGTGAATCAATTTTTTTTTTAGTTTCACATGTGTGGGATAATATTAGATCCAAAACTCAATTTCTAGGCCTAGAGGCCTGATTGTAGAGAGAAAATAGGACAATAAGTGGATTTCCACTCAATGTATGATCATGAAATTTGGCACAATGTTGTAAGGTCATATTGGGAACTAAAAATATGTATATTTTACCAATATAATCCATACATTATTATACACAATGAGTTTTGTGTTTTCAGGGCTACAAGGATTTGAAGACAAATGCAAGATTTGGATGCAAAATGAGGTATTTAGGAGTGTTTGATAGATCCAAATGGGTTGATTCAAGTATTTTATTCCTGAGAGAAACATTATATGGAGATAATTTGTAGTTATTAGGATGAAATAGATTTTTCATCCATTTGGGCAAGAAAAACATAGTACGATAAAGTGGGTTTCATGACACCTAAGAAGGGATGATTGTCATTGCAAGTTTAATATGATGAATCTTTAGGGATATGTAAGGTGTTAGAGAGTAGATCAAGATTAGTTAAAATTAATTGATGATGAAGAAGGTCACTTTTCACTTTCAAATCCAAGAGAAGGGGTAGTTTGAAGATGAAAATTAAGGTGTCAAGCAAATATGAAAACTCCTGCACCATTTAAGAGATGAAGCATCACCAAGAGAATAACACGTCATTAAGGATCTCATGGGACTATTTATAATTCCATTATTGATTTTAAATCTCACTTGACACTTTTCATGGCTCAATTTTATGCCCCTTTATCTATTTTACTCTCAATTCTTTATAAATTCAGCCTTGATTGGATTGGCATTCATCCTCCACATGGGTATGACGAATCCCTACCCATTTTTATGCCTTTAATCAATGAGAAAATATTGGTTTTACTAATTATTTTAATTATATTTAGTTTGTGTATATGAATATTTTATCTTATCAAGTATTTTACTTAGTCTTCCTTGGCATGTTGTCCTTTTTTAGCACTCATATACAATTTGAAAGCTTCTTTACAGGTCACGTGGAATGTTCAAGTGAAGTGTGAAGGTTGAGTGACTTATCTAATTGTTAGTGTCATTATATGACCTTTTGATTATTCTTCCTATCTAAAAAATATATCACAAACTCCACAATGAAGTGTTTATATAGAGATGCAAAATAGGAGTAGTGTATGTTCAAGTTAGTCTCATGGTTGATGTGCACATACAACTGGTTAGTAGTGGTTAATTAGTTTTGGTGCATCACCTCCATTATATTAGGTTTCTCTCTCTTTTCTTAACAAGTTATATATTATTGAATGAGCCTAAGTGATACATCAAGGTGAGATATCCCTATAACCTAGAGATTAAATCCACCTATTACGCCACCCACAACTTAGGATTATGCCATGTTACCCTAGATTTGGGTGATAATAGTTCTAGCACGCTCGATGAGACAAAGGTATAAAGTGGTTGAAGGATTTTTGGTGTTTTCCTTCAACATATCAACCTTTGAATCCATTCAATAAACATTAATGATGACTCCAAAAAAACTGCAACTAGCATAAGCAGTCCAAGTGCCCAAAAATCAAAAATTGGTATGTATTCTCAATCTCCATTTGGTGAAAATGCATATCCCATACATGCATATTATTCATATCAGAGTGATGATCTTCATGACTTATCCTCATTTATACCTCCAAAAACATACCAAACTTGTCATAACATTTATTCCCCTCCTACTCCTTTGCATACTTTTAACTAGCCTTGACAAGGTCCTTATATTCTTAGTCAATCTAAACAAGGTGTTAGAAATATGATACTTGATTTTGAGAAGCAAATAAAAGAGAATGAGGGAATAAAATAAGAAATAAGAAGATATCAAATATCATACCTTTATCTATAAATAAGAGTTTAGTTTTGAGGAAGAATATATAGCTAGATAAATTCAAGCTAGGAAAGAGCAAGACACTCAACTGTTCATGAAAATTCAAAAGAATGAAATAGTAATGAGGAATAAGAATAGAAAAATTATGCTTGGCCATCTTATTCCTATCAACCTCATTTTAAATCTAAAAGACTCATTATATTTTATAAGGAAATAGTGGACATTATTTAAAAGAGAAAACCAACATGTCCTAATAAATGAAAGTCTACAGATAAGAGACATAATTCAATGCATGGAGAGTAGGCTAGTGAGATGTTAAAATCAATAAATCTTATCGCGTATATCCAATATACCTTCTCCTACTTCTATTAAACCTCCTTTGGTTCCAAATATCCTTCAAGCTATACCCATGTTTCTTTAAGAACCCAATATCACTCCATCTTGGAAGCCTTCTTGGATTATGACTCCCATTTAGACCATGCCAAACCCTATGAATGAATCTTCTCCTATGCCCACCCAAGACCAAGAAATAAAGAAGGTTTTATAAGTCAAGCCAATGAATTATTTTCCTTTCTTCAAGAACCTCTCCAAGAATCCTCCAATAAGTATAAACTCAAAATCTTAAGTTGGAAGGATATCTTATCAAGTTTTAAGCAAACCAATGAGCTATTTTTCCTTCCCACCCCCTCCTTTTGTACAAAAGAACACATGGTTTTGAAGGTAGAAGATGATGTTGCAGCTGAAAAAGAGATTCAAGGATGCAAAAAAGATGTTATAAATAAGCATGTTGTAAAGCTTACCATTGATAGTCCTCATTGTACTACACAATCAAACATGAGACAAGTTTAGCATGGTTTTAGACTTGAAAAGAGAGTGGATGATAACATTGAAGTCATGAGTGAAGTTGTAGCAGTTGAGGTGAACTTGGAGAATATTCAAGATTATTCAAATGACCAAGAAAAGATAAATCTTTGCTTTGAATTTCATTACTTCATTAAAGATGATGATCTTATCTCTTATGGCAAAAAGGAGCTACAAGAGTTAATTGTACTAGAACCATCAAGAAGTATCCTTCAAGAAGACATATATGATCAATATGAAATCCCAAGCAAGCATGAAGAAGTAGTGACACTCCTTGATGAGCAGGATGAAGATAACTCATGGAAGTAGTTGTACCATGACTTCATGGGATAACTTGAAGCATTCAATAGTAGTGAATCCCTTGAAGAGAAAAATGAAAAGACTAATAGGATGGAACATGAGGTACATCTTGAAAGATATGATGATGACATGGTGATCTTGAGGGAAGTTTTAGCTAAGTATGAGGTAAGTTTTCATGTATACACTTTGGTCATTAGTCTTATTGAGCATTATGAGTAAGAGATAGAGATTTAAGGATCCAAAACCTAGCTAAGCCATAGTTTAATTAAAGCATTTAATGAGACTACTATCCCTAAAGAGAATGGAATAAATGGGATTGAGGTTGGCATCCTTTAAAATGACCAAGAGAAAGATAACTTTTGTGAGGAACTTGAATTTTTTTACTTGAGTTTAGATGACACACATATACCTTTAAGTAGACATGTTCAAGAAGAATCTGATCAAAGTGCACACATTGAAAGACATACTCTTAATGAGTCATCAAAGGTTGAATTTGTAGCCATAGTCACATTGGAGAGCTATCCTAACATGTAACATCAATAAGGGATAAGTGTTGAGAGTTAAGATGAATTTGTGTTCATTAGGAACACATTTTATGCTAATGATCCACTTGAAAGTCTACCAAGAGGATTGGCAATCAAGAAGCAAATGAGCCCAACAAAACAAAGATCCAAGAGGTAACTTGTTTCACATCTTTTCTCATCACATGAAGAAGATGATCTCAAAATCTTCCCTTTTGATCTAGGAGGATAAATCTTTGCAGGTTAGTTTGTACATAGTAGGTTGTTTCTTTTGTTGTTTTCCTTAAGTGTTCCATAGCACAAGTGTGATGTGTGTCTTCTTTTAGTCTTGTTGATTATGTTTTTATTTGTATTTATATGTTTAAAATGGTAAATCAATTATCTTTACTTATTCAAGAGTATTTTAGCCAAGGTCAAGGTCCCATATATGTATGTAATAGAGTGCAAATGACTCCATTTCCCAATGGAAGGACAAGGTTATTGGTCTACTAAGCATTACAGACATGCTATCCCTATGAGTTACAAATTTTTTAACCTTTTTTTTACTCCTAGGTCAAAAGGTCAATCATTATCATTTCAAACTTGACTAGTCATGTCTAGATAACCTTGTTCCTAGCCATTTTATACCTTGTAAAGTCTTCAAATGGTCCTTTTAAGGTCTTATTAGCATATTTTAAGGTTGATTTGACAAAATTATGGTAATATTTTATGTTGGTATTATGTTAGTATATCTATGTCGTGGTGTAAAAAAATGGATTCAAAATGTGTCATAGGTTTCTCTTCAATTCATATTACCCCTTAATCATGTTGCATAAACATTTCACACATGTTGAAAAAGATCAAGGTTATTTTGTAAAGTGTAAGGTAAGTGTCATGTAAGAGAAAGTTGTTTTTGGTTAAATCCAATGTATGAAAAATATATTAAAGATGAAATATCTATACAACATACTTTTAAAATCCTATGGAGGGGTTATATAATGTGAAATTTGGCAGTAAATGATGATAAGCAACTATAGTTGAGTTTTCAACACTTAAGAGAAGCTTGTCACCCACTTGTATAGACTTGGAAGATCCAATTTTAAGTGAAAATATTTTAAAGGTATATCTTCAAATTATATAGGTTAAATCCATGCTTGGAATGCACGTACATGTCTTATAAAGGCAAAAAACTCTCTCTCCCATCGCTCCCTTGACAAGCTCACAAAGGTCAATTTCACATGCTTGGTCCATAAAACATAAGGAGAGTTGGGACTTGAAACATTTTTTAAAAGAGGGGGTGATAATGACCTTAAAATTAAGGTACATATTCATAAAATTGGTGGCCCTTCCTTTATGAACAATCGTTAAGAAGGCATGGTGGTCTAGAATTGCCTATAAACCTTGTAGGCTCAATTTCTGACAAATTCAGATAAGAAGAAAGAGAATAAATGAAATGGGTGATTAAATGAGGTTCTATATAGTTTCAAGAACCATATAAAAATGTTTTACAACACTCATTTGGCATGTGTGGCTCTCTAAGGAAGCAAAATCTCCATATATGTTGAAGTGTAGGATTTAATCAAGTTGTAGGCAATGTTTTGAGATTTGTAGTAGTTTTATTGTGAATAAAAGGTTTGAATCAAGGGATGAGTTTTGTTCTCAATAAATCCAAACATTTTAAACTTGTATGTTCAATTTATTGATTCACTTTGTTCTCAAATTGTCTCTTTGCTAATGGACTATGTATAAATCTACCTTCACAGGGATGAACTAGAAAGGTGGTAAATTTGCATTGTAAAGTGTCATATGATGATGAAAACCTAATGAATCAGGATAAAAGATAGTGGAGGTTTGTATTAAATACTAATATGGTTTAAAATTCATTGTGAAAAGGCCTAAAATGACAAAAGACACCTACAAACTTGTTAGTAAACAAAGTTGGAAGAGGCACACTTATAGGGTAAACATGAAGGGGTAAGATATTGATAGAGGTCATAAATAGAACATATAATTATTATATACCTCATATATACTTTAAAATTATAAAAATAACAATAAAATCTCAAGCACTTGTAGTCAAAGAGCCACTGCCACCTACAAGCCTGTTTAGATGATGGTGATATGTGAAGTCATGAAGGTAGGAATGATATATGAAATCACAAATTATAAAGTGGAGATGATGTATACATATCATTAAAATATATAAAATAACCTTCATTTCATTTTCACTATGAAAATAATCAGCTTTCAAAGTTGGATAAATCTATTTAGGCCTAAACCTCCACACACAGGATTGTATGTAAGCCTGTGAAAAAGTCTTGGTTCTTGTGATTAGATGAAAGTATAGAGACTATAAGAAAGGGATTGAGGACACTTTAGATATTTTTAAAGAATATAATTTTTTTTAATATCTTGGATGAAAGGGTTTTCATTCCCAAAAGTGTAATTTAGGCATCTAATACACACCTACAACCAAGAATTTGTTAATATAAAAAATGGAAGAGAAGAGGCAATGGTTACATGAGAACTAAGTTTGGGTGAGTAATTAAGATATGTGGAGTCCATAAATACTGGGAGGATCTTGAATAATGTTATAAATTTGTGTATAGAGGACCTAACATGAGCTTTTAGTCATCTACTTTAACTGCCACCTACATGTTAGTCTAGACCTTAGGAAAGAAAAGATCAATTGGAATGGTATTCGATGGATTCATAGAAGTTGTTAAAGGGAAGAGATATGGTAATAAGATAGGTAACTTTTATATCATAATTAATAAGGTTAATCACTCTAAGAGAGTTACAATCTAGTAAACCTTACAGTCAAGATACTCAAATGGATACATAAAGTCAAGTTTTGGATGATTGAGGTGGATATGTGAACATAACCTAAAAACATGAGTAAAATATAGAGTGAAAGAAGTATTCCATTGAATATTAGATTTTTAAAATTTCCAAAATAAGTAAAAAATTTATATAAGGTAGTGGAAAGCCTAAACATATTGTTTAGGCCTAATAGGTCCAAATGATCAAACACACAGGCTTGTGTCTTAGATTGTGAAGAGAATAGTTTGATGAAGGTAAGATGGGAACCTAAATAAATAAAATATTATGATGAGGAATTTTAGGAAACATTATATGAAGTTTTAAAACCCTTCAATAGTGATAAATAGCTTAAACACAGGCTTCTAGAGTTAGACTTGGCAGTTTGCTTATAAACCTTATGCATGAGCAAATGAAGGATACAGTAGGGTTATGAAGATAGATGGTATAAAATACCAATGAAACAGGTTAATATAAGTGATATAGACCTCACTAAAGTGTTTGATATTAAAAAAAAAAACACTTTTCCCCCCTTTTCACCCATTTGACTCTCCTTAACCTCACCAAACACAGTTTACTAGCTTGCGAGGCATTTTCCCAAGATCAAAACAATACAAAAAAGTTACATGGGAGCCCAATATCATAGGATATTTTAGGGGGACTTGTCTAATTATTATTTGTGGAATTTTTTAATTGGTTAAGTCTCTAAGTTTTATGAATCATTGTTAAGATGATAAGCATGCTTTTGGCTACCTATAGGACTAGAAGTGACCTAATGGAAAGAATTGGCTTCCCAAGCAATTGAAGTGAGTTGGATTGATATTGAAACCACCTAAAAATCACTCCTAACTCTAATAAGACTCTCACCATGATAATTACTTGTACCTTCACCTATATGGATGCATTGAATATTATGTTTTTATAAGAATTTGGGCTCAAAATAAGGTATTTGACCTCCTAGACTGATGCAAACTATTAAATAAGGTATATTGAGGTGTTTTATACCTACTCAAGTCCAAAATATTTTAATTTTACCTATAATTGATCCTATAGGTCTGATATTTTAAGGTAGTGTAAAGAATTCTTGTGAAAAACTAGGTCTTTTGGCCATTTCATGGTTCACACACCTGAGCAGGATTTCAAAAGCTCAAATTTTACATGGAGCATCATCATGAGGTAATAAAAGTGAATCAATTTTTTTTATAAGTTTCACATATGTGTTGAGCATGGTCATTGATGTTAGGTTTTCATTGATGTTAAAATAGAGCATGAGATCATAATGCATTAATGACAAAGTGATTAGATTAATAGTTTGGAGAGATATGACACATACAAGTCTGTAAGGATAAAGAATAAGTTGTGAGGAATCCATAGATGTCTTGATGAAGCATTTATATGAATTTTGATCATTTAGAATGAGGAACATGCATATTATAGCTTAAGATAAGCTAGACTATCACAGACCATCATACAAACATGTATGATCCAGTAAGTTTTTAGATTTAGTATCGGTACTTAGAAAGTCAATAGTGGCCAAATGTTTTCATTGTGATGTTCTCTATAGTGCCAAGAATGTAACCTAAAGATTTGGAGTCTTGAAGTGTTTTATAGCTCAAGATATAAATCTTCAAAGTTTCACTTGTAGACTATGATGGGCTAGAGACCATCAAGTTAAACTACATTGAAGTTTGAGGTCATCTAATCAGTAGAGGTAATGATGCACATTAAATTATAGATCTTGATCCAACAGTGTGTGTAAAAGCCAATCTGTCAAATAATGAACACACTAGTGACATGTGTCACATTCATGAAGCTTGGATAGAAGATCAATATTGAGTGTATAATCATATAGTCAAAAGATTAATGGCATGTGTTAAAGTCGATGAGTCAAATATGTAGAAGGCATGGATGACTACCAAGTGGCACATTCATGGGACCCTAGAGCTTAGATCAATGGTAAGCATTGTAAGGTAAGGACCAAGCTGATCCATAAAGATCAATAATGCATATTTGCTCAATATTGCTAGGGTACATGAGATGAGGTCAACATGACCGATGTTTAATAGCTTCTTAGTGATTGTTGGAATTTGAATATTCAAATTTGTGAGGAAGAACCAATCTATAGTTTTTGAGCTATAAATTTTGATATATGTATAATTTGATCATGGTGTAAAAGCTAAAGTTGTATAAGACTTCAAGGTGCATATAGAAAACCTAGTTAGGAGGTCTGAATGTTTGTACAAACAAAGTTATGGAGATTTAAAGTTGATTATTTATTTGTTAATGGTGCTACTATGTAAAAAATAATGTTTGAGCAAATTATGCTTTAGTAGAAGAATGTTTTGGTGGGAACAAACACTTGAAGATGTCTTAGAGATCATATGGAGTGGACCCATGTATTTGAAAGTGACCTTATGTTCTTAATTTGCATGATGAAGTGATAAATGGGTGAATAGGTCTCAATGAGACCTATAAGGGATAATAAGGCCTAATTGAAAGGCTTAGTTTCTTAAGTGTGACAAATATATGTTATGGCTGACCTATGAGGATGGTATTGAACTTTATTTGATGTCTTAAGGGTTAATACAAGTATTATGGCTGACCTAGATGGTGATATTCATGAAGACTCTATAAATACTAAAGACCAAGGCAATGGTTTCAAGACTTGTGAGTGAAGAGTAGAGAAGATGTGATATTGAGAGAATATACCTTTGAAAGAGAAGGTATAATTTAGTGAGGACCATAAGATAGCAAAGAAGATCAGTCATGTTTATCTGATCATTTTTATGAATGTGAACACATATATCATTAAAACTAATAAGCCTAGAAGAGGTAATTTGAGTGAGTATGCTTAGTGGATGGATTGAAGAGTTGAGTATATTCAAGAGCGTGTGCATGACCTAAAAATCATGTTTTTGATATTGTGATAGAATTGTTTCAGGTTTTCTAATTGTGTATATGCTTAGAAGTGAAGAGTAATCTAAAAGAGTGTTTTGCATGCATTGCTTGTGTGTGCAAGTTTGTGAGAGTGTAAAAGGGAAAGAGTGTAAGAGAAGTCCATCATCAAGTGTAGAAGACATCAAATCAAAGGTGGATATTAGATCAAGGTAGTTGAGTGGGTACTTGGTTGCCTAGGGGGTTATAGCCTCCTTGCTAGTTGGATCTAGCTAAAGGTTAAGTGGGTGTTTGACTAAATTAAGGGGTGGGTATTTGTTGATTAGTTGGTGCTTGTCTAAATGTTGGATCTTGTTTTATAAGATTGGAGTCCATCTTACAGGGTTTAGTGGGTTTTATCCCCCAAGATGGTTTCCCACATATATGATGTGTTCATGTGATGTATGCTCTTATGTATGCTTTGGATGTATGTGCTTTCATGTTTATGTTGCTTAATCAAGATTGATGTATACTAAATGTTTAAGAGTTGGAAATTGAATTGGATAATATTGCATCACTGATTCATCCCCCCTTTTAGTGAGTGTACCTTCAATAATTGGTATCAAAGTAAGACTTTCTATGTAAATTTAACCACTTGAAGGTGATCCAAGGTACAATATGGGTGAAAAGATCATCATGTTTGATGATGAAGTTTGATGTGATAGTGAGGAAGAAGAATTTGATCTATAAGATGAGCTCATGACTGAATGTGGTGAACTCAATTAGTAAAAGAAGAGGAATTATAAAATAAGGAATATGATAAAATGTCTTCAAGTGCAAGTTAGATATCTTAAGGGGAGTTTGTCAGGCAAATATATGAGAGATGAAAAGGAGAATCAAAAATTGATTAAAATCAATGAAAAATTCAAGATAAAGAACAAAAGATGATAATGAGAAGATCAACATTCATGAGGATAAATTAAGGGTTACAAGGATGAATCTAAGTTCAAAAGAGGAAGACTGTAGACATCTCATGACTCAATTAAGAGAGACAAATTCCAAGTTGAGTTCAAATCAAGGTGAGCATGATGAGTTGAAATACAATATTGATTATATAAAAATTATTGAAGTGCAAGCATGTAGATTGAAAGATGACATGGCCAAAAGGGCTAAGGAAGATAAGGAGACCATAAAATAACTTAGAATTCAATTAGAGGCTGCCAATTAAAGCATGAGGACTAAAGAAGATGAATGTGTTCAATTGAAGATTAATTTTGTTTTCATAAAGGCTGAGCATGAAAAGTTCATAGTCAAGATAGGCAAGCTTAAAGAAGATCAAAATAAATTAGAACAAGACAAAGAGGATGGTAGTATGAAAAATAACAAGTCAGAAATGAGTAAAATAAATAAACCAATTAGACAACCAAATGCTTCAAGGTATGCAAAATATTTTATAGGCCATTGTTTTGTTTGTCATCTTGTGGGTCATAAGGTAAAGGAATATGTAAAAAGATGCAATCAATCAAGGGGAGATCACTGCCACATTCAAACAAAAGGTATGGAAAAAATTATTTGCTACAATTGTCAAAAAGTTGGTCACATTGCTAGGTTATGTGAGCAAAGACCATCAAGTCAAGATAAGTTCAATCATGCTCCTAGAGTGCAAGAAAAAGGAAAAACCAAATAGATTAATATAATAATATATTCATCCAAAAGTCATTATTATACATGCAATCAGTTTGGCCACATTGCTAGAGAGTGCAAGAGGAGAATAAATTAGTCAAAGAAAGATCACAATCATTATCAAGAAAAATGTATGAATGATCTTATTTATTTTAGATGTCATAGAGTTGGCCACATTTTGAGGTATTGAAAGAATAGGTTGAATGAGTTTTCAAAGAAAAATAAGGTGTATGGAGCTCCTTGTGTGTAAGGAATAGGTCACAAATGGTTGTGGAAACCTAAGACTGTTAGGAGAGATCAGACTAAGATAAACAATGGTTTGTTTGCCATGATAGACATGAAGTAAAGTACATAGTTTCTATTGTCTACATTTGTTTACAAGTATAATGAAAATATTTAAGTCAAGGATCCATTCAAAGTTAATTTGGTGATGAGGTAGGATTGAAATTCAAATGAGAGTATGGAAATATGGGAGTCTCTCGAATTTTGGGATTTTTAGTCTCACTATGTCAAAAGGGTGTCTCTCTCTAAGATTTAAGGAAACACTTTATAGAAAGAGGAAGCATGGTGGATACCATTTGAGATTTGATTGATGTTTTAGGACAAGAAAGGAGAGTTACAAGATAAAGTGGTTCAAATATACAAAGATCCTGTAGTTCTAAGTGTGTATTTAAGAAGATAGAAGAATAATGTTCCATAAGGTGTTTCTTTGTGATGATAGTTTCATTGATCTCGTGGCAACCTCATAAGGTCATGAGAGAATGTATTGGCCTATTATGGAAGGACATAAATAAGTTCAATGATATGAAGGTGATTAATTTCTAAGTTATTCATTTCAAGATATAGACTACAAGTATGTGTGCTCCTAGTATGTTCAGGGATTTTAGGCCTAAAGGTTTGAAGGCAGAGTACGGAGGTTTCCAAGTGTCAAAATAAGAAAGATGAGTTGTCAATACTTTTTTGTTACATATATAGGTGTTTTGAATCCATTTGGGTGTGATATAGGTGTTTTTATGTTTGAAGATATTTTATGTGCAAAGTTGAAGCTTTTTAAGTGCTCTTGGGTTTTCCAAGTTTTGGCTTAAGGGCAAGTAGGTCAAAACCTAGTTGAAGGGTTTATGGGTTCTCCAAGGTGTGTGACCTTATAAATTGGTCCACAAGTGTGTTTTATTAACCTTCATGTGTGAGATAATTTTCAAGTGATGTTGTTGATTGAAAGGTGGTGAGTTGACTAAGTTTCATTTGAAAATCTAATATTTTTTGCCTATGTTGGTTAGTTTGTTTCTTAAAGGAGTTAAGGTATGAGGTTACTTGATATATTTAAATGACCAAATGGGTTGTTAAAAAGTGTTTCAAATTCATATGAAAGTGTGTGGTGTCTTCCATGGATAAGGATTTATGAAAATGGAGGGCTAATTGGCTAGTAGGTTTGTGAAGGAGCTATGGTGCAGAAATAGAGTTAAAGATGATTTTTGGCATGAATGAGGGTGAACACAAGTATAATTTAGATATATAATTTCAAATATTGAAGGTACATACACAAAAGGATAGGGCTACTAGGCCTCTAGGCAAGGCTAGTGAAGATATGAGTAATATTTGGTCATTTTCTCCAATAGATAAAGGTATAGTTGTTCTTGAATGAGTTTGTTAGTTTTTTTGTACATCTTTCCTATTTGAATATTGGCTTGTTCATCTACTGGTAATCATGAAGGTAGTTTGAAGTAAGAAGGTATGTAGGAAAGTGTGGATATGGTTTGAGGGTGCTTAAAGGATGCCTAAGCTCAGAAGCTTTGTATGATCAAAGAAGAGTGTAGTCATGGAGCATGTGTGAGATGTTTGTATAGGTATAGTCTTAAAACATATGACATGAGATGGATCATAATGTTAGGGTGAGATTTCTAGGCTTTGTGAGTAGTTTGTTAGGTCCAAGGATTAGAGAAGTCCAAATTCAAACTAGTTCTTGTCAAAGTGGGAGCGATTGATTCATATGCCAAAAAGTATGTAAGTATCTTGACCATCTTAATTCTGAATGCATACATGATAATGAGGATTGCTTATTAGAATTTTGATGAAGATACCCTTTGTCATTAATTTCAAAGGGGGAGAAAGACTAGAATGAAATTATTGTTCAATTAAAGTAATTTTGAGGGTGTTTTACCATCAATGACAAAGGGGGAGATTGTTGAGCATGGTCATTGATGTTAGATTGTCATTGATGTCAAAAGAGAGCATGAGATCATAGTGAATTAATTACAAGGTGATTATATTGATGGTTTGGAGAGATATGATACAAATTCAAGTTTGTAAAGACAAAGAAGTTGTGAGGCATCCATAGATGTCTTGATAGAGTCCTGATATGGCATTTGATCATTTAAAATGAAGAATAAGCATATTCTAGCTTAAAGAAGCAAAATGTTCACAGACTGTCATGCAAACATATAGGATCCAAAAATTTTGTGCATTTATTGTAGGTCTTTAGAAATTCAACAGTGGGCAAATGTTTTCATGGTGATGTTGTCTATAGTGCCAAGAATATATCCTAAAGATTTGGAGTCCTGAAGTGTTTTTTAGATCGAGTTATAAATATTCAAAGTTTCATTTGCAGACTATGATGGGCCAGAGACCATGAAGTTAAACTATGTTAAAGTCTAAGGTCATCTAATCAATATATATAATGTTTTAAATTAAATCATAGATATTGATCATATGGTTTACGTAAAATTTAATATGTTAAAGAATGAACATGCTCATGACATGTGTCACATTCAAAGTGCTTGGATAGAAGATCAAAGTTGAGCATATGATCATGCAATCACAAAATCAATGGTACACATTAAATTCAATGAGTCAAATGTGCAGAAGGCACGTGAGATTACCAAGTAGAACAATCATGGGAGCTCAGAGCTTAGATCAATGGTGAGCATTACAAGGTAAGGACCAAGATGATCCATATAGATTGATGGTGTGTATTTATTAACTATTATCAGGGTTCATCATATGAGGTCAACATGATTGATGTTCAATAGTTTCTCAGTGATCATTGGAATTTGAATATAAAAATTTGTGAGGGAGAACTAGTCTACAAGTTTTGAGCTATAACTTTTGATATATGCAGAATTTGATCATGGTGTAAAAGGTAAATTTGTAGAGGACTCAAGACATATCTAGAGAACCTAGTTAAAAGATTTGTATGTTTGTATAGATAAATTTATGGATCTTCAAAGTTGATTATTTATTCATTAATGGTGCTACTATGTATAGAATAATGTTTGAGCAAATTGTGCTTTAGTAGAAGAATGTTTTGGTAGGAGCAATCACTTAAAGATGTCTTAAAGATCATATGGAGTGGAGCCATGTATTTGAAAGTTATCTAATGTTCTTAATTTGTTTAATGAAGTGTTAAATGGGTGAATAGGTCTACATGAGACCTATAAGGGCTAATAAGGCCTAATTGAAATTCATATCCACTTAAGTGTGACCCATAGATGCTATGGCTAACCTATGAGAATGGTATTGAGCTTTGTTTGATGTCTTAAGGGTTAAGAAAAGTATTATGCCTGACCTAGATGGTGATATTCATGAAGACTCTATAAATAATGGAGACCAAGGCAATGGTTTCTAGACTTGTGAGTGATGAGTAGAGAAAATATGATATTGAGTGAAGGAACCTTTGAAAGAGAAGGTACAGATCAGTGAGAACCATCAAAGAGTAAATAGGATTAGTTATGTTTATTTGATAATTTTTATGAATGTGAACACATAGATCATTGGACCTAATAAGCCTAAAAGAGGCATTTTGAGTGAGTCTGATTAGTGGAAGGATTGAAGAGCTAAGAAGTTTGAAGAGTGTGCACATGAATTATAGATCATGTTGTTGATGTTGTGATAGATTTATTATAGGTTTTCTAGTTTTTTATATGCTTAGAAGTGAAGAGTGATCCAAAAGGGTGTTTTGGATACATTTTTTATGTGTGCAAGTTTGTGAGAGTGTAAAAGGGAAAGAGTGCAAGTAAGAGAAGTCCATCATCAAGTATATAAGACATAAGATCAAAGGTGGAGATTAGATAAAGATAGCTGAGTGGGTGCTTGGTTGCCTAGGGGGTTGTATCCTCCTTACTAGTTGGAACTAGCCAAATATCAAGTGGTTTCTTGACTAAATTAAGAGGCAGGTTCTCCTTGATTAGTTGGTGCTAGTCTAAATGTTGGATCTTATTTTATATAACTATATTCCATCTTACAATGTTTAATGGGTTTTATCTCCCAAGAGGGTTTCCCACATATATGATGTGTTCATGTGATGTATACTCTTATGTATGTTTTGGATGTATGTGTTTTCATGTTTATGTTGATTGATCAAGATTTATGTATGTTTAATGTTTAAGAGTTGAGAATTGAATTGGATAATATTTCATCACTAATTCACCTACCCCCATCTCAATTATTATACCTCCAATAGAGTGGGATAATATTAGATCCAAAACTCAATTTCTAGGCTTAGAGGCCTGATTGAGGCCTAATTAGAGAGAGAAAATAGGCTAATAAGTGTACTTGCACTAAATTCCTAATCATGAAATTTAGTACAAAGCTGTAAGGGAATTTTGGGTACTCAAAAATATGCCTAGTTTCCAAAAATCATCCATACATTCTTCTACATAAGGAGCTTAGGGATACAAGGATTTGAAGACAAATGCAAGATTTGAATGCAAAATGAGGCCTTTGGAAGTATTTTATGGATCCAAATGGATTTATTAAAGTATTTTATGACTGAGAGATACCTTATATGGAGATAAGTTATAGTTATGAGGATGAAATCAAGTATTGAGCCATTTGAGCAAGAAAGTCATATTGAGACAAAGTGGGTTTCAAGACACCTATGAAGAGATGATTGTCATTGAAACTTTAATATGATGAATGTTTAGGGATATCCAAGGTGTTAGAGAGTAGATAAATATCAATTCAATATTCCTTTCAAATCCAAGAGAAGGGGTAGTTTAAAGAAGAAAATCAAGGTGTCGAGCAAATATGAAAACTCCTATGCCATTTGGGAGATGAAACATCACCAAAAGAACAACACTTGTCATTAAGGATCTCATTAGACTATTTCCAACTCCCTTCTTGATTGTAACTCTCACTTGCCACTTGTCATGGCTCACTTCTACACTCCTCTCTTCTCTACTCTTAATTCTCTATAAATTTAGCCTTGATTGGCTTGGTATTCATATTCCACTTGGGTATGGAAAATCCTTGCCCATTTTTATGCCTTTGATAAATTAAAAACTATAGGTTTTACCTCCTCTTTTGAATGTATTTAGTGTGTGTGCATGACTAGTTGATCTTGTCAATTTAGCACTCATATGCAACTTGAAAGCTTCTTTGTAGGTCATGTGAAGTGTTCAAGTGAAGTTTGAATATTGAGTGAGTTGTCTACTCATTACTGTCATTCTATGACCTCTTGATTAGTCCTCCTATCCTAAACATCTATCACAACCTCCAGAATGAAGTTCTGATGTAGAGATACAAACTAGGAGTAGTGTATGTTCAAGTTAGTCTCGTGGTTGATGTGCACATATAGCTAGTTTCTAGTGATTAAATTTGTTTTGGTGAATCACCTCCATTAGAGTAGGTTTGTCTCCCTTTTCTTAACAAGTTGATAGATTAGTGAATGAGTCTAAGTTTTACATCAATGGGAGCTAGCCCTATAACTTAGAGATTCAATCCACCTATTAGGCCACCTATAGCCTAAGATTGTCTCCATGTTACCCCAAATTTAGAAGTCTTGAATAATCTTCCAAAAGTACAAATTTGGGTGATAACACTAACATATATAATATTTAGTACCTAGAAAGTATAAGAAATGTAAACATGGAAATGCATATAATCTATAGTTTGTAGTTTCTAAGAAACTATTTGAATGTTTTTATTTTTTTGACATATTATGCTATTTTTGTGTTTTCTAGATATAATCTATGTACAAGAAACATGGAAATGAAACTGTATATAAGGATCAAGAGTGAATGAAACTATGTACAAGTAGGGAGGAACATAAAAATTGATGAGTCTCACAAGAGACTCACTATCAACATGTCATGTATCAAACAAAGGAAGAATGGTCATGTGTGCTATGTGAATAGGTATTTGAGGTCTAAGAACTAACTATACTAATTGATCTATAACTGATATTACCTGTGGAGTAGCTTAGGAATCTATGAAGTTGATTCAATTGGATTGTGAACTATGGTATATTTGGGAACCCATTTGGTAGAAGAATCTATAACTAGAGTGGATACTCTCAGCTATAACACTAATCTATGTGGTGGTGGAGAGAGAGTCCCTCTAGAATCCATAACATGGCTCTAAAATAGGGGTCTCTCTAATAAATTTCTCTATGGGATAGTATACATACATGGTATTGCTATCAGAGTAAACTTCACTTGAATTAGTGGCTCAACTTATATTAGATGTGTGCTAATAGACTTTGTGTGTTGAATGGGAACTGGCATCTATTATATAAATGGCTATGGAATAGGTGAAAGATACTCATATAGAAGGCCCTTAACTATATCCACATAATTAGCGTGTATATACTTGAGGCATCTATGTACAATGGATAGAATGGCTCAAAGCTATTGTATCCATGGCCTACCCAATAACATGTCAAATATATCAGCACTAGTACCACTATGAATCTAGTGGCCATGTGTGCAAGCTCGATTTATAATGGTAGTACTATCTCCCTAATGGAGATCTGAACATGGCCACTAAAACCATGAATAATTATATCTATTTGAGAAATGTCCTATTCTAAATAACCAAATTACTATAGATGTGTGGTATTACACATGTTGACACTTGACCTATTATTAACCATGACACTTTGAATAGGATGATGATCAATATAGGCTCATACAAAGAGCACATATAAATCTGAATCATCATCAATAATCTTTTGCTCTAAAAAATTGATGAGAGGTATAGCTGGCACTACAGTATGATATACACCAATGATATTATATATGGGGCATGTATCCTTTATAGTAGTATGATAGGATGTCGATGGTGGATGTGCCTAATATTTATAGTGAGTACCTAAAGTGCTTTTACCTCATTAGCTGTATATTTTAGAAACATATTAAAAAATATTTTCATCACCTTAGCTTCTGTTGGTTGAACTTTAGGTACCTTTGTAGGTGTGCCCACATCAATGATATTGGCCTCTATCAAATCCTATATCTTATGTCTCAAATTGATGCATTTATTTTTAGTATGGTTTGGTACCTTGTGATAGTCGTAGAATGTATTGGAATCATAGTTATTTGGAAGGGGCCTAGTCGTATCAACCTCTTTGATGGGAGGGAAAGATATGACATTGCATTCCAAGAATTTTTTTAAAACACGTGCTAGTGATTTTGGAAGATTTAAGAAAAATCTCTATAGAGGAGTTAATAAAATAATGTAAGGAGGTGGCTCTGAATCTATGTTAATTGTGGTTTTTTGATCATTCTTGTTTTCAGTAGGCCTTACTTTGTATGGAGGATTATTATAACTCTTATTAGTTGAATATGATCTAGTTGTGTATTTTAATTTTCTCATAGAGAGAAGCTTGACTTCCCTTTCTTTCACTGTAATAAATATGTGAATGTTAGAAACTTCTTGAATAATATATCTTCATGCAATGCTAATAGTAAACTTTGTTTGAATATGTCTTGGAGTTATCTATCTACCATGGGGCTAGTCATCTTTTCCAATATAGTTTTATATTATAAGAGATATTATGTTATAGGCTCATTTGATTTTTTCTTAAGTTAAGCCACTTGAGCATATGAAACCTTATCACTGATGTTGATTGAAAAGTGTACCAAAAACATATTTTCCAATGGACTGAATGTTGTGATGGACTGATTTAGAATATTATAGAACCATTGTAAGGAAATGTCCTTTAAACTATGAAGGAACAAATTAGTAAGGAGCCATTCATTGGACACAATCCAAACATGATGCATGGAAATATCATAGATGGTGCTTGGGTCACCCTTACCATCATACAAAGTAAGCTTAGGTGTAAAAATCTAGTTAGAAAAAGAGTTTGCATTATGTGATGTGCCAAAGGTGTATGTAAAAAAACATGAGAATCCAAGACATGGGATGGCCTAGTAGCACCATGCTCAAGATGTAACACCTTGGCCAACTAATCATGGGTCTCATGCATAAGGGATTGTATATCTAGAGAGGAACAACTAGCCATAGGAGGTGTTGCCATTGTTAAATGTTTTTGAGTTAAAATAGGTTGTTATACACACTAATTTTCCCCCAAAGTAGGTGTAATAACATTGGCATTTGAGGGAGTAAAATATTGACCATTATTATATTTTTGAAGCTCTTCATAGACAATATTGATAAGTTCATCTTGCATATCGGAATGTTTTGAAATGAAATCTTGAAATTATCTCTTATTTATTTCATCTAATTAGTTATTAAAGTCTACCATTGTAGGTTTGAAAGTAGGAAAACAAAATGTAGTATATTTTGAACCTTTTAAGAAACTTAATCTATGCAAGATTGTAAAAATAAAATATTGAAATGAATTTTAAATTTTAGAACTAATATCTGAGCATAGAAAATAGAAGGATATAAACCCTAAGAGCATATAAGGCTAGGGTTTGGATAGTATGAGAAGTAAGCCAAGTTCACTAAATGATTTAAATTTTAAGGGTTGTAGAGTTTACACCCTAGTTTGTTAAAGGGTATGAGTATAGTAAATCAGGGTATAAAATATGCAATAAATACAACTACTAATTTATGAAAGATTGAATCTAATTTAATATTTTTAATAATATAATGAATGATACAAATAATTAATTAATTAGAAACTACCTAAGATGAAGGATCTGGAATTTGAATGCTGGTATAAGAGTCAGTCTTAGTGTCACAAATATGATACATGTGTCCAAAACCCTCTTGAACAATAACACCGTACCTTGGATAGTAGTGCTCTAGAAATGATGTCCACTTTTGGTGCTAATATCTTCTATGTAAAAACTATTTTTTGCTTCTAAGAGTAGTTATGTCTAAGTTTTTTGAGCTTGTTATTATATGTATAAACCCTATTTTGCTATCTGTGACCTATTTTGACTGATTTTATATGCAAACCCTAAGCCTCCATGTGGTTAGGGTATTCAATTGGCACAAGTAGAAAAAGTTTGATGTTAGCTAGGTAGGCTTGACATCCTTAACACCCTATTATGATTAGAGTTGACTACATACCAATACTTTGAGGAGGGATCAATCCTAATGTAGTTCTCCCCATCTAAGTGATGGTGCAAGTGCAAGTGAAGCTAGTATGAATGCTAGTGGATATCTATGTATTCTGAACTTAGGAAGGTTGTAGATGATTGTATGCATAAATAATATAGAATAAAGATTAATAACCTTGATTGTACACAATTTATTTTGAGCTTGTTTGTGTGTATTTGCATATGATTTATATCTAGTGAATAAAGGGCTAAAAGTTATGTATATATACTAATTTAGTGGTTGTGTTGGGTTTGAAATAAGTCTAGGCCAAACCTAGGTGTCTTTTGAATTGAAAATATATCCATTGTGGATAAAAATAGGGAAAATGATAGTAACAACTAATTAAGACACTAGCATAGGGCACTATTCTCCTAAGTATGACGTTAATGTTCAAGAGGCGTAACTTAAGGCATTAGGGGACTAGATGCATAAGCAAGGGTTTGAGACTGATTTTAAGAGTTATAGGGATGCATAACACTTGCACAAAATTTGTATAAGTGTTTAAATAGGCCCTAAGATAGGTCTAGGGCTAAACTAGGGATGGGTGGTCTCAAGTAACACTCATTCAACTCAATTGACATTTTAGATGACTACAGTGATTTTGTCCTTTATTAAGATAAAGAACATGAGAACTCGGGTAAAAATCAGAAGGTTGATTCCCTTTGGGTTGGTCCTTATAAAATTATTATTGTTCTTAGAAATAATGCCTTTTATTTACAAGATCTTGATGTAAATTGGCTATGTTATTTAGCTAATGGACATCATTTGAAGTTATTTAACATTTAGCTCCTTTTAGTTTCCTTTCTTATTTTTCTTTTGGTCTATTCTCTTTTTCATTTTTTTATGTTGTTTGTTTATTTTCTATTCCTTCTTGGTTAAACCAACCTTGGCCACATTCATTGAAGCATTCATTATTCTAAGGGAAGAGTACAACATAAGTTGTCATATCATTGTAAGTTTTTTAATTATGCTAAGATATTTTACATGTTAAAGCTCAGATTTTTTTATTTATGAATAAACATGAACTGAGTTATAAATGTATTGAAAGCATTACTGATTTTCATAAATTATTCTTGAGGATATTTTATTTGATTATTTATCTAATCCAAATTTTATTGTTAGATTCATCCCATTATCCATGCCATGCTAGTCAAACTTTTCATCCCTTAATAAAGTTATCATTATTAAAGGGGTTCACACATAGCTACTTGAGAAGTGATTGAACCTAGATCATACTCTCAGGGGATTTATCTTTCAATAAGTAATTTATCATTACTACCCAATTTCATTGCTGAAGATAGAAAGCAAGGTCGCTAGGGTTATGCTTATTTTTGGCACCCCTCTCTTTTTCTAAAAAAGTCGAATGCACTTAGACATTCTGCCAGACTAATGACTTAGTTTAATGAAATCTAAAACTACATATGGGGGTCTTAGTCATTTTATTTCATTTAAATATGTATTCTTATGTTGAATGATCATTAATGATTGTTGTATTTTATGATTTTTTTAATTTGAACATTAATAAGTGGTTTTGAAAGCATAAATGATGACCAATGAAAATACATTCAATATTTATATGATTAGATATATAGATTGGTAGTTTTTTTTATGATTTGACTTGGTTTGAACAATGACAATTTTGATTTTTTATTTTATCTATTGTTAATTATAAATGACGTAGTTCTATCTACTTTGATTCGATCTATGAAAAGTTATAAAGGAATGAAATTATCTTGTCTATTTGCATAAATAGATATATTGGTGTTTAAGTCATATATTCAAACTTCTTGTGTAGAGTTTGCATATAGGTCCATTGGATTATTATTCAAGATCATGGATGTTTCATAGGCATGTTATTTTTCATACTAGATTCAATGCATAAGTGGAATAAATGATTATTTTCTAAGGTCAAGGTTATAATGTTACATGATTTATTGAAAACTTAAATGCATATACTAAACTTTAGTATCACCTAAGTTGTCATATGAATACCTAAGACATAAATGTTAAATTGAAAGGTCTTAACTATAACATGATTTTTTTTCATAACATAATGGCTGTAGTGATGGTTTGTGACATTTGACGACTCATTTAAACTTCATTTGGGACCATGGGTTGAAGTTGAGTTTAGATTAACTATAACACTGAATAGAAGTGATAGAAAAAAGATGAAACCATATAACTCATAGCTTGATGGGAGATTTTATTTGATCTTATGCGAGTGGGGATAATGTAGATTTTAATGCTATGTACATATGTTTATTTTTATTTGGTTGATGGTCATTTTATTTATGGATAAATGATTTACTAATTTGGTTAAGTTATCTACTAAGATTGGCTAAATGGCTTTGAAGTTGGTGTCAAATTTGAAAACAAATCAAGAGTTAACACATCATTGAAAGTAGTTATTTCATTATAAATGGCATTTTTTAAAGGTTTTGTTTGTCATTTGTAAGCTCACTAAGTGGAAGTGAAGATTTGATAGTTTTTTATTCTGAAGAGGAAGTTTGGAGGATTTATAATAAAATTGAAATATCTATGTAGAGAATAAGGTATGAGTTTGAGACATTGAAATTCTCATCTGGTTTTAACATGTTTCTACTGGAAAACTTTGTTTGTTCGATATTTATTAGGATTATTAAATAAGATTTTATTAAGAGACTATAAACATGTAAAATTTCTTAGTCAGTTTATATCATTTATGGGTAGTTGAAAGTCTACATGTGGATAACTATTCTTAAGAATGGTTTTCTGAGTGTTGATGTTTTGGAAAAGTCTACATGCAAATATTTTATTTCTTTGTTTACTCAAACAAAAATGTTAAAGCTTGCATGAGTAAGGAAGTTGACATTATTTAGGTTTTGAAAGTATTCAGAATGCTATGAGTGAAAGAATGTTGCTTCTATTATCATTCTTTAAATTTTGACATATAATTTAAATATCAATATAGTATTTGGTTCATTTCCTTACATGCATATTTTGGTTCAAAAAAGTTATTATGGGTTATTTACGATGCATTTATTTGGAAAGACATGTTTTCTATTTCAATATGAGAAAGTCACATAACATATGTATGAAATGAGGTTGATTTGATTGTAAAATTGATGTTATGATGAAATACCTTTGGGTCATATGCAATCATTTTATCATGATATATGAAAATTGGGTAAATTTGTGAAGAAGTTGGTATTTATTGTTGAAACTTATTTTCTTCATATTTTGGTACTCATGAAAATTTTTCCCTGTTGAGTACTTTTTATCAATTTCATTTTGGTACATGTTAGGGTTATTTTTGAATTTATTAATCTTAAAGATATAATATTTGATGATAGTATATAATGAAGGTTACAATCGAATGGTTTGAACTTGATGTTGAAGTTGAAGTTATTGGTTTTTGAGTAGTCTTGAGAGTTTCAATTACTTAGAATACATATAGTCAGTTATGAATATACAATTTATTTGGTAGAAAGGATTTTGAAGTTATAAGTATGTGAATTATTCTACAAATGTTATTTTTTTGTGGTTGTTCAGATAAAATCTTTAAAAAATGGTCTTTGTCATAAAATTTGTTTTATAAACATGTCAATTGGCTTAGTTATGTCTGCATGAATTTATTTTTATTTAAAGCCATTTTGAGCTTGTTTCATGATTTCTGAAGGAAATAATGTGGAAGTTTTGTACTTTAGGTCTTTTAAATATTTGGAGCTTTGCATTCAGTGCATGTTAGAGTATTATTAAATTGTAGTGAAATGATTTTGATTTTTATGGTGATTATTAAATAGGGTTTGATGAACAAGGGTTGTTTAAGCAAGGTCAAATCATTTTTTTATTTTAAATACATTTTGTTTGATATACAAAACTCATCAAAGGTAGAGATTATATGGTATGAGTTTGATATTAATGACCTTGGTGTGCATAAGTTACTTCAAAATCATCTTTAGATGTATCTCTGTTGTGTTATTTGGGATGGTTCTATTTGACAAATATACTTCATTCAAATGCTTTATTTATTTTGAAGTTCTAAGTGTTGGTAATTTATTGGTTGGTATTGAATATATGTAGTTTGATCCTAAATAGTGTTTTATTCATTATAATATATATAAGATGTCTAATTGGACTCTTCCAAAATCACATCATTTAGATAGGAATGATTGGAGACACAATCTTGATCAATAGAGAGAAAATACTCCATAGAGGCATATTTAAAGTGTTGGGTTTATGATCCAATTAGATTTATTGTTTAGTTTTTATTTTTACAGGTTAGTTATACCTGTTAGTTGGTTGCCTTGAACCAACTCTCCGTAAGCTTCCTTTTAAAGCTTACCTTGTACAAAAATAAACTAGTTTTCATATTAAATATATTTTGTTGAATTATTCCTCCTATTCCATGATCTTACAATAGTATCAGAGCATAGGATATTGAAGAGGAGGATTGAATACTTTTGGCTTACCATGATAGAGTGTAGACCTCAACAATGGCTGAATTTTTTTTTTTAAATTTTGTGTGTGCTGGAGTCTTGATTGAAATCAAAGCCTACATTTCATAGCATAAGGTGAGGAGAGGATGACATAAATGTTGGTGAAGTTGGGTTGAGGAAGATCAAACAATATTTGTAAAATATTCAACCTACTAGCATACCATTTCAGGTTAGCTATGGAATAACTAAATAAATGTTGGTTGTTTAGAGGTTTGCCATGCAACATTTATTTTATATGTTTTTTATTGTCTTTATAAAATTATCTATATAGTTTATTTAATATTTTATACACATACATATTAAAAAACATAAGAAGCATCGGGTTTGTCACAGGTCTATTCTAATGTTGGCTCAAAGTAAAACATGGCATTTTTGTAAAAGTTATTTTTTTATCGCAAGGCATTCCCTTCTTCATCATTGTAGAAGTGTGGTTACTGCAGAATCATGGTGGACCTGAGATTCAATGCAATTTCATGATATTTTACCTCCATAAAAGTGCAAGTAAAATACTTGATAAAATATAACAATGAATGTAATATTTTATTTTTTCTCTTCTAGCAAATCATGGTCATTTGGAATATCTTATCATTTTGTATTGAATTTCATTGAAGGGAAAGTTGGTCATAATGCCTTTGTTATTTATTTATATAAGAAATATCAAGGTTCAAAATCCATTGGTGTATTTTTGATCAAAATTATTATTTTTTGATCTTATTTTTGTATAAAGGGAGTTATAAGTGATGAAAAAAATTAATTTTTTGGATGGTATAAGGGTGTAGTAGGATAGATAAGGCATAATTAGTGGGATTTTTACAAGTCTTTGTTATTCGAAGCTATTTTGAGGGTAAAGGCAAAACCCAATAGCATTCCCTTTTTTGACTCTTTTTTTTCATCATGGTGAAAATTGTGAGCTTAATCTCCTAAAATGGTAAATTGTCACCTAAAAAATACAAAGAATAGAGTATAAATATGGAGAATACACTCATTTTTAATGACTTATGGGACATCATAGAGAAATATATCTCACCACCAACTAAAGCCAAAAAACTGGTTGAGTACCAAAAATGAGATAAGCATGCACTCACACTGTTAAAAACATCTTGCACTGAACATGTTATCATTCATATATAAGTGGTTAAAACTAGTGCATGGAAAGAATTAAAGGGTCTGTATGACAAACAACCTACCTATAAAAATATTAATCTCTTAATGTAGTTGCTTAATAATAAGCTTAGTATTGATGAAGATGTATCTGAATATCTATCCCACATGAAAACATTGAAACAAGAATACTACACAATTGGTGGTAAAATTGATGATGACATATTGATTTCCATTATGCTAAATGGCCTTGGTTCTACATACACCAATTTTTTTGAAATTATATAGCTTAGTGATAAGCTTAATAGTTCCACATTTGACTCTGTTTATGAGTTATTAACTCAACATGAGAGATAGTTTGTAAGGAAGAAGAGTACACCTACTGAAGAGGTTCATTATACAAAGAATAGGTCCCATCACAAAGATCATCATCATATATAATGATAGTTTCAAAAACATGCTCTGAAACACTCTTCGAGTCATTATTTGAGGCACTCTCCACATTGTTATAGATGGTCTCCATAACATTCACATCGATACTCTCTAGGATCTTCCTAACATAGGCATCACTATAAGCACTCTTATCATAGTTCTTCTAGTGATTCAGGTTCTTTTGGATCTCATAGACATAAGAAAGAATCCAAATGTTTCAAATGTCGTGGTATTGGACATCTTGTACATGTATGTCCTTTCCTTTGTGATGAACCTATTCTCCATGCAAAAAGAAAGCTAAAAAAAATTATGTGGGTCACTCTAATGGTAGATCTTCTAGTTACTCCAATTATTTAAGATATTTTGACACTTCATCTAATTAGAATATGTTCCTCATGGGCGAGGTCTATGGTCCTGATGGACTTGAAACCATATTTTGAGTGGTCAGTGATCACCCATCTTGGTGAGCTACCAGGCTCAAGATAAAGATTTGTTGTAGTAGCAGTATTTTGGCTTGTGATTTTTATTTTTAGTTCTAGTTTTGTATTTCTCTCATTTCTATTAATGACATGGAGTAGACAATGTTAGTTGATTTTGATTCTCTTATTGCAAAACTTCTCACCTCTCACCTGATAGGGGGTGAAGATATTAAATTTATTGATCTTCGATCAGTCATCAGTAATAGTATGAGTTGACAAGGGTTGATAGCATCTTTAATTTTAGTAAAGCTCATTAGTTTTTGTTGGACATTAGAGAGATTGACCATACACAATATGGGTTTGTCACTTGGATGGATTCTTGTGTGGGACCTTATGTAGATTGATGTAGTTAAACATGCTTGATTGTGTTCCACTATAATATGTTATGATGATCATCAAGGATGAGCAAGATTTGATCATGTTCATCAACCATTTTTTACCACAACTAGTAGGGGCAAGCTTATTTATAGAGTGGCATAGTTTTTCGTTAGTGCCACAAGGATACTAAATAGTTGCAGTTGTGATAGAGTTCCTTTGATGACTTTAGAATCATTGCTCCAATTCAGTCATCTACTATACCCCTTTAGATCAAGGGTGAGTTTATTTGTTTTATGATCTAATTAAATTTATTGTTTAGTTTTAATTTTAATTTGTTTTTATAGGTTAGTTATATCTGTCGATTGGTTGCCTTAAACTAACTTCCCGTAAGTTTCCTTTTAAATCTTACCTTGTACAAAACTAATCTAGTTTTTATATTGAATATATTTTGTTGAATTATTCCTCCTATTACATGATCCTACATAAATAGGTCAATATTTGATGTTAAAACTTTTTTTAGACCTTTTAACCATGGTACCCATATGTCCAATGATTTTGATGTTGTTGACCCTATTTTTTTGAATGTGTTAAATTCTTTACCATCTAATTCTACTTATGTCCATGAAAATAGAGGTTGGAAAGGTCCCCTTTGGAGAGCTCATCTTTGTGGATGAGGTACTCTATGTGAATATTCTTAGCATATATATACTTTAGTACAGTCTGAGCCTCATAATTCTCTTGAACATAGAACACCCACTCCTAAAAATGAAATCCAAATAACTGAAAAATTCATCTACATTCATTTGTGCCATTGAATACAAAAGTTCCTTCACTTGAACTAATAAATAGGCCTCTAGGTTATTCTAAATTGAGTCTTCACTAGTTTCCACCTTTTTCACATGAAAAAGATAGGCCCACTTCTTCCAGTGGTAAAAATTATGCAATTAGTCCTTTATATTTACCTTTGATTACAAGGATGGTTAAGAAGATAAAGTTTGAAATATATGATGAGGGCAATGAGTTGAGTACTAAGTTGGTAAAATTCCTTACAACTAAGATGGAATAAACCAAGTTCATGATAGATAAGGGCACCCCTATATTAAATTACTTTCAAATATTGATGATGAGTGGACTGTAGCATAAGTTATTTTTGGGTTAAACTTGATACTTTAGTTTATTGTTGGTGATACTTGATATTTTGAATATTTAGATACCTTACATTTTGATTTTTATAGATGCATGAGAACAAGTTGACACTTTATATAGTATAGTTTATTTTGATTATATTTTACTGAATTATATGGTTAAATGCATATGGAATTGATGTTTATAGTATTTAATTTTATTTAAATTTCTATAGTTATTATGTTGTTTGTCATACTTGAATATTTATTTTTAGTGATTGTAAAGATTAAAGTATTCTCACCTGTTTAGAATTGTATTTGGTCTATTATTATTTATTTTAATCTTTAGAATTTATTAAAGTCTTGAACTTGAAGTCAAATTATAAAATTAACTAATTGACTTTCTTAAAGTTAAAAAATAGCTAATTAAAGTTAGTTTTAACTTTTTTATTAACCATCTCTTAAAGAGAATATTTAAAATGAGATCAAATTTACATCATAAAGGGGGAAACATTACATAAGTATTCCGAAGACTCTGAATTACTTCAAAGTTATTCATCATTCTATTTTCTATGTAACATCTCTGAGATAATACAATTTTTACAAATAAATCAATAATACATATTCTGATGGTTAAATAATACACTTAATCAACACAAGTATATCCAAATTTCTTATTTAGTTTATAAATTGATTATCTGAAGTCTATTAAGTCCAATATATTATGATGAATGTATATATGTAGTCATATGTGTAGAATTCAAAGTACTTAGCTTGAATAATAATGATTACATCACCATGTATGATACTTTATTAATATTTTCAAATTGTAATAATTGTCATTTCAAAGATATTTTGTACTGAGTCTAGTTTTTCAATAAAGTATTATTTGTTTTTTTGCTAAGATGACTCTTTTAGAAGACTTAAAATTAGACTTTATTTCTTATTAATCTTTATTTAAATTAGTTTCTCTTTTATTTTCAACTAGTTCATCTGGTTTAGATTTGATTTTCATCTTATTGAAAGTGTTAAATTCATGTTATTTTAATTTAACTTCAGTTTTTATTAGATTTACATTACATTTTTGTATTGTTTTTCTTTAGTTTACTTTTGATTATGTCTTAGGTTTAAATAACCGTTCATTTATTTCTTTCAAGTATGCTAATCTATAATATTTATTTAATTATTTCTTGTTAAATTAAATGTTTTGATTCAATTATTTGTTTGATTTATTTATCTTTAATTAGATTTATGTGTGTATTTGGATTAACCTTTTATATTATGCAAGTTTTTAGATTAGTTTCTAGTTTAAGCTCATATTTTATTATCATTTTAGATTAGATTAAGTACTTTACATTGTTTATTTATTGTTTGGTTGTTATTTTATCTTTAGTTTTAGTTTAGAATAGTTTATTTCTTATTTAGCTAGATTATTATTTAACTAGCAATGTTAATCTTTATTTCTATCTCATTGTTCAGTTTTCATTTTCAATTTTTTTTTTTTTTTTGGTTTTTTTTTAATTTATTTTCATTGGAATTATTTTGAATTTAATGGAGATATCAAGAGATCATAATAAAATTGATAAAATATAAATACAAAGGGTTAGAGATATTGCCTTTAAGAGACAATCTCTTTCATAGACTTTCTCTATCAGATACATTATATTATATAATCATAATCTATTTCCTTTCATTTGATTTAAGTGATATTTGATTTTTTAATTATAATAGAGTATTGTTGATTATTTATTTATGAAATAACCAAAAAAAATCTTAGGAATTATTAACAGAGTACATAATGAAACCATGTGTAGAACCCATTACACCACTCTACCAAGCATGAAGCATCAATGGGGTCTTACACCAGATGAGTAGATAAACCATACATGGATTGGGTCAATGAGATACTTATGTTAAGATGACATCACTAGATGATTACATAGAAAAAGGGGTTGCCTATCAGATGATACACTGATTGAGGAGTATTAGTGTGTGGGTCCACACTAATAACAATTGAACCTATGAAAGGAAATTAATTTCCCCCATCATACCACCTATGGGTCCTCAACCCAATACAAGCATCTGATAACCCTATATGGTTATGAATTAGAAACTCATGAGGTAAAAAGGTTTACTTAAACCTTGAATATCTAGCACCTAGTTACTTACCCAGGGTGAGATTCAACATAACAACTAGTCATCTTACTAGTTATTATTGATTATCTCATCTTGATAAAGGAAGGTACCATAATAGGTAAAATAGGTCTTAAAGGTGAATCAATGGTACCATCAATTCAATATTTGGCTTATTCCAAGCTTACAATATTTCCATGGGCATTAGGTAACCACATACATTCAACCAACATGAACATTAAATGTTCACCAAGTAAAAATGCTTATGCTAGAAAGGGTGCCACACACTTTATCCATCCCATTATATAAGAAAAGACACATCCTTATGTGTTTATTACCCAATTTATGATAATCACTAATTTCTATGATGAACCAACATCAATAGTGCTACCCAATCAGATTTATGTTCTTAAATCCCTACCCATAGTGTTCTCTCACTATTAGCTCTTTTCAACTCCTTAAACTAAGAATAATGAATGATTTATATATAATAACAATGACTTATTTGAGTGACCATTAGTCATTAAGATAATTACAATAATATAAGTTAGATCAACTATGGCCTATATTGATGAATAACTGGTTGCCACATAGTACATTGCTTGTACATGGCCAATCATGCAATCCAAAGAATAGTGCACCAAAATGGGAATCATGTTGAGCATTAGAGCATCAACCCATTACCACACTAATAATTATTAGTCATGATTGATCTCATGTAATTACAAGTTAAGAATAACCATTCATTAGCTTGCTGATTGACCAAGGCTTCAGGCTTACACTACCCATAAGTCATATTCATAACCATTTGTCATGGCTGAATTCACACCCTTAAAATATAATAATTGATTCATTCCTTTAGCATTTTTCAAATGCTTGACATAAATGGTAAAAAAAATGGAATATATGTGTATTATTATTTCATATTAGCAAGAGTAGTATATTATAAGGTCAAGGACATCCATTTAGTTGGTTTTATAAGTTAATGTGGGAATAAAAACTATTGAAAATAACATCATGGAACAAGTTTCCATAAGACCATAATATGTTGAATTTACAATATGAATTTATAGCACTTAATAACATGATAAAGTCTAAAAAACAACATGAACATACACATGTATAAAATGAATCTATACACTTAATTTCTTAAGTAATAAGTGTTCACAATATTAAGGCTACCAATTTGTATATTTACATAACAAAAATGCTTCAAGCACCCCAAAACTAACCAATAAAAAAATGTAAAGCATAATATTTTCCCATACCTAATTTAATAGATGTGGTTAAATGAGTAACATATTACATAAGCATAATTATTCTAGCCCTGGAAATTATAGCCTTATGTACCACACCACCAAAATATCACTTCTCAAGTAAGGATAAATCCAAATAACTAAATCATAACCATACTCAAAAGAGTAACTTACTCAAATGTACAATTGTAATGTTACATGATAATCCTTAATATAAGGATGTTGATATAATTACAAAAAGAATACTGCAACATAATACATGCAATTTTAATAATAAACCACATCATCAAGTCTAGTATTACATGAATATGATTTATACAATCGATCAAACAATCCTCATAGGTTGGTAGATTAACATAAGAATATAAACACAAGTTCAAAAGCATAAGTACAAGTAACCCATTGTGATACCATAAAAGTACAAAAGTTTAAATCAGGGATTCAATAAAATATATGCCATTTATAATAATTTATTATTAAAACAAGCTCAACCAACAACCTTATCACCCCCAAACCCTCCACAAGTTATCAATGATGTACATGGCCTTCAATAGGTAATAATTAAATCAAGAAATCCAAATAATAAGTGATCACCAACTAAATAAAATCCTTATGTTGAAAGGGGGTAAATAATGTGTTAGCATAAAGCTGACAAAGTGAATATCCTCCCCAACTAACACTCTAGAAAATAAATTTTAATTTAATAATATAAGTCTAGCAAGAGGGAAAACAAATAAACTTAATTTCATATTGACCAATCATAAGCAGCCCATAAAATTACTATTATACTATTTTTAAAAAGGAATAGTTATCAATACACCATCATATATAACTTCCAAATAAACAAAAATAATAAAAACCAAAGTATAATTTGTAAGATAAGAACAACCATGCATATAGAAAGCATATGAATGGCTACTATAGCCAAGAGAGTTCCCAGTCTCATCTCAACATAACTAGTCTGATAATTTCAATAGTTCATTTCTTTCCTTGTACAAGTGCAACCATCCAAGGTATACTAACTCAACTAAAAGTATATGTCAACTAATTTCCTCTTGCATAATATAAAACCTTAAGCATTGTCAGTCACTAATAAAGGAAAGATAATGTGAAATGTAAGCCATGTAGGCAAGGCAAATATCAATGTTACTGCTTATCATTGTAAGAATAACCTCTCACAACCATCCTTTCTAAAAATTTAATCTGAATCTAAGAATTACAACTAAGAATACAATAAAATCAATATCAATATACATACATAACATCAATTATGTCACACCATACATAAGCACAACTAAGTGGCTACACACTAGTTTCTTACTTTTCTTTTTTGCATACCCAACCATGCCAACCTTGATAATAGTAAGATCAATAAGTACCCATACAAATAAGCAAGTAACATGTACTAAGACCACATAATCATGTTAAAGATGCATAATAGGTAAATCAACCTATATGTTAATTTCTAGTGTTAACTTCCCTAGTTGATAATTAAAGCCACAATCATGTCATATAAGGAGTGAACACAATTCAACAAGAAATGCATGAATACCACTATTTTTGTTTAAGTAGGATTCTATGCTAATAGGGATATACTATTACGTTTAGAGTTATATGAAGAGGTCCCATTCATTATGGAAGGCTTTACCAAAGATATCATCATAAATGTAGGGCAATTAAATACAATTATACCTACTAAATTTTATGCACAAGAAGAATATCTGACATGGGAATGCATATCATCAATTTTCTAACTATCCATAGTAGTTTTCCTTCCAAGTGGTAATGTCCAAATTTGGAAAAGGTTTTTCATATCATCATCATATAAGGAAAATGCATACAAATTTTATGAATCAACCCTTAACTTAAATAAGTAATAAATAAAACTTCTCAAATATAATACAATCCAAAAATCATTTTAGCTACATCCATATAATCATTTTGGCATACTAAACTAATCAACCAAACAAATTATTTAGAAAACTTGGAACATAATAAGAGGTTTTTAACATACAAATCACCCACTCACAAACCCTCTTACACCTAACCGTGACATAAATCTATGTGGGTATGGAAAAACATACCCTCATGGATGTATACTCCAATAAGGTTCCCATAGATTTTGACATAATTAAAATAAAATCTATTTAACAGAATGAAAAAAGGGAAAAAGATTCACATGCCTCAAAATGAATAAATGCAGGGTTTTTATTTTAAATCTTGGCTCCCACTATGGTTCCATACCAGCAGCAGTAGCGTCCATTACACACTCATACTCCCAACTCTACCTCCTCATTTCATTCTATTCTTATTTCTCTCCTCTGTCTCCCATGCCTTTCTTCCTCTCTTCCTACCATCCATATGTTAGTTTTCCCCTCTCCTCATAGCTTCTCAAAATACATCCTACAATCTTTTTATCCTCGCCATATTCCTTCACCCCTCTCTTCCTTCCTCCATCTTAGGGGGAGGTTGTAACACAACCCAAACCCTATCACTACACTTTCAAAAGGGTCAATGATTCCAAGCTAAATTATATTTCCTAACCGAGTCTAAGGCTAAGGGAAGGAAAATTAAAAAAATTAAGTTTCACCCAACAATTGATTTTGCATTAAAGAAGAAACATAAATTATTTCATATAATTTCTATTTCTTTCCAATCCCATGTACATGAGCATCCACACGACCATGGTTAAGGGGGGAGATACAATGTTTTCTTTTACTTGATTATCCGTATAAGTATTTAATAAATGACTTTAAGCTAATACATTAAAATGAAAATCAAACAGTTAAAAACCTTTTTAACTAAGTCAATTCATTACTAGAGCCTAAATGCCTCACAATTTCCAATGTACAAGGTTTAAGTCAATTCAAAAACCCCCTTTTAATTACACGTGCTAATGTTGCCAAAATCATGAGCTCATATGCTTTTGGGACAAGATAAAATAAGCTCCTCATGAATAGATATAAACATTCATATATATATTTTATATATGTATGTTTATATATATAAAATGTACTTAAATACATATATACATACATACATCTATAATATATATATTATAGATGTATGTATAAATATATATATATATATATATATATATATATATATATATATATACACACACACACATATATACATACATACATACATCTATAGTCCATTAGATTCGGATTAGAATGACTAGCGTAATTCTGACCTTGATTTAGATAACATACATCTAAACTTTTATCTAGTTGATTGTACAGTGGTGCCAACTAGTGGGGTCATGACAATTTACTTATTATTTTTTAGAACAAATAAAGAAACCCTTGCATATCTATAAGTTCATTCATGACCTATTAGATCCCTATTATTAGACTGGTATGGTTCCATCTTAATTATTATGATAGGCAAAAGGGTTAATTTGTTAGTGTGACAATTTTGATCGCTAATAGATTCATATGGTAGCGGTGATATTAGAATATGAGGAGACTAATATTGATAGCTTATTTAGCCATCTAAAGCATCAAGAGTCCCAATATGATTGCGTGTCAAGTCTGGAAAGTGTAATCAAAATGTAGTTGGTTCTTTACCAATTAAAAGACAAAAAAGTGATAGATTTCATAATATTAAAGGAGAATTGATCAAAGATACCTTAAATTAAATCTAAAGATGGATCATTTATTTAATCAACTTATAAATTAAACATGTAAGTTTATGCAAGGCATAGTTGAATGGTAGTCCTGAGAAAATCCCAATTATAATCTACCACCAATATTTGAGTCAAATTACAACTAGCCCCCAAAATTGAATACAAATTAGTCAGTATGGTATGAGTCTTCACTTGACATGCACATGGTAAAAATTTAAGGAGATACAATGAACATAAAAGATAAATTTGATCCTTTAATAAGCGTGGTCTCTAAACTACAATTCATGCTCAGGGTGGTGAATTTGTTAGAATATTAACCACATTCACCAATCATCATTGAATAATGTAACTACCTTAGTAGTGCATTGAGTAAACTTCATGGAGAAAATTTTTCTATATAAAGGATGTTATTTTCCCTTTAAAAGGGTCAACACTTAGTGAAAAGAAACTCTGTGAAAATCCCAATAAAATTATTTCTCTTGTTTTTACTTTTTCTTCCTACCTGGGAATGTTGTCGATGGTTTGTTGTTTAGATTTTATGCCTAAGCAAAGGAATTAATATTATGCCTATTATTTAGTTAATTCAGTAAATATATTGTGCTTATACTAATATAGTTTTCTTTTAAGTTCTTTTTATTTACTTTTGAACACTCTTTACTTTATGTGCTTGTAACTATAAAGTAATTTGAAAGTCATGTATATAGTCTATTACAGGGCTTTTGAGGTGTTTATATTTAATGAAGAATTTTTTAGTTAGGTATTCAAGTTATTTTCCCTTAGAATCTTGCCCACTATATGGTTAAATTTTTGTACAATTGTTAAACTAGATACACAATGGTATAATTATGACCTGACATGCTTCAGCTTTCAAGCATCAACATCCTCTTGACTAGAAATCTCATTTTATAATCTCTTTTCCCTTCTTTTTATGTTTGTTTGAAAATTGAAACACCATCCTTATTTTATAATATCGTAAAGTCTAACACAAAGTTATAGCAATCAAGAGTCAAGTTTATTTAACTGATAATAATTTCAAGTGTCATTAAAATACATTGAGTTTTTAGTGGTAGCAGTTCATGCTCTTTGAGTAAATTTCTTAGTCTATGGATTAAACTAGCATCAATCCCAAAATTAACAAGGGACATTTTTATCCCATGCATTTTCCCCTATTCTTCTCTTTGGAACACTCAATCTCATGAATGTTTTAAAGCAAAATTTTGGGGTGAACAAGAAGATGTATATAGGGATCTCCAAACCCATTAAATAGTATAGATCTAGGTATAATCCAATAACAAGGGAGAAGACCATTAATTTTTTAATGTACTATGGGTTGGTCATGTAAAAAATTCATATTTACACTAGGAGTAAATACAACAGACTCAAGAGATAAATCTTGTACTTAGTTTTATAATTCACCAATTTACTTTAATCATAGGCACAAGCTCATGGGTAGGCATAATAAATGTTTGAAGAGATTCAATCAAGGGTTAAATTTGATCATTGGTAACAAGCACATAGATACTAAGGGAATTAGAAATAGAAGAGGAAGACACACAATGGTCAAAATATTAGAATATGAAGGAATACAATTATGAGGCCTAGAAGGGTCCTTATCCACAAGAGAAACGTGTGCATCAGCTACTTCATTTACCATGTTCATAATTTTAGCAATAGAGGAAGGATTTTTTGTATAAGATACATTTTAAATATTTCAATAATATTATAATTAAGATATTATCTAGATGTAAAATCATAATTTTAAGTATTAAAAGCACACACAAATGCCTTCAACAAAGATATCATTCACATCACAAGCATGCATTTTTATAATTTAAACCATGAAGAAAACCAACATCGCAAATTATGAGAAAATAAGGGGAAGAAACACTATAGATGGAATAGGGAAGAAACCCTAAAACAAATTAGAACTAAAATAAGAAAAAATAACAAACCCTAAAGGCAAGGAGGGCAAGAAACCCTATGTTGAATGTTTGGAAGATCGGGCTCACCAAAATGGTTTAACTATTTTTGGTTCAGGGACAAATACCATGTGAAAAATAATAAAAATGAAGGCATACAAATATATTTATGATAATAAAATATAAAATAGTAATAAAATTTGAATCATGGAAAAATAGAAACTACAAATATTACAAAATGAATAAACAAGCAATGGAAATGAAAAAAAGGAAAAGAGTGATAAAAACTGACACACTTGATGAGTGGAATGGATTTATGAGATTGGAATTGGATTGTGGAATTAATTTACCTAATGTCTTGAGGAAATGTTTCTTTCTTCTAGGATAGAATCAATAAAATATTAATAGTGAACTGAACAAAATCAATAGACCACTGATTTTATATCTATTATCATAAATTCTATGCTTTGTACTTTCTCAGATCTATAATTATTTATATAGGCATGCAAGTTTATGATTAAAATCATGTACCTTTGCTCTAATAAATAGTGGTTGAAATGTCTTGATTTGTAGTCTTATCTTTGACCTAATTTGAAATAAGAATTTTAAAGTGTAAGGTTAGTTGTTTTGAGAAACCACTCAAGGCATTGTAACTACATATTCTGCATGCATAGAATCATAACCAATGTAGTTCTCATGTATGTGAGTTTAATATCATTCCAAGTAAGAGATAGGTCTTCACCTTCTCTCCTCAAGTAATTTACTGCAACTACATGAATATTCACTTATCCTTATTTTGGCACAATTATCCATATAATTAATCATATAAATTATTAAAGAGCATAAATATATCTCTATTAATGTGCTAATAAGTATAAAAAGTGCCAATAAGTACCTAATTTAAACTAATGATCCATATTCACAAAATGACATTAAAAACATTGTAATACTAAGCCTTTAATGAAAATTACGTGTCTATAGTTAGAGATAAAACCATTTGTATTTAACATATTGTAAATATTTGACATGATATTATAATATAATTTTATATCAACTATGGCAAAATAAAAAGAGTGCTCTACTTTCAAGCACTAATTAATTTGACATCTTTTTCTTATATATGAGAAAAAATTAAGTTTGATGTGATTTGAAAGATTTAGATCCAAGTAGAGAATATTTACAAGGATTTTTTCCACTTGAAATTATTGACCTCCTACTTAAGGAATGGTCTTTGTGCTATGAACATCGATTCCTCTAGATGATGCCAAATCTCATAGGAACTTAGGATAACAAGGATTTATCCTGAGAACATGGAGTATGGTGTCTAATGTACCAAGATTTTTAGAAAACATGGCCATTATAATGGCTACTCCCTCACTCTAATTGGATCTATATTATCCTCCCCTACAATACAACATGTCCATATGTTTATCTTACCATAACCCCAACTCAATAAACCCAAGATAGGGAATAGGAGGAGTTAGGTTTGGGTTCTCTTGAGTAATGATGAAATTTCCACTAATGTTTGGGGGAAATGACCTCTTGATGATAATTGGATAGCTATTTTTTCTATTTTTTTAATTAGTAAAAGAGGGTTGTGGTGTCCCTCACTCCTTTCATTAATAAAAAAGAGTTATTACAATAAGATCTGGTCTAACAAACTAGCAAGACCAAAGTTACTAGAGTTTCCCCAAAGGTAACAACCATCCAAAAACCAAAGCTTCTTAAAATTTTTTAAATAAAACCTAAAAATGAATATATTTCAAAATCAAAATAAAATCAACAACCCAAAGGAGAGTGTTTTAAAGACTCAGACATACTACCCATATAAAATACTTATTTTATTGATATTTCCTCAAAAAAGAAATTTTTATTTATTTAGTTTTTGGTAATGATGAATTTTTATGGAGGGAAATTTAAATTTTAATATTAAGAAATTATATTTTTGTTTTTTGATTTAGTTTGTCAAATTTTTGACTAAAATCATTTGACACCATTCAGTAGGCCATTATGCTATTATAACCACTTTTCTCTATAAATTTCCCTCTAGGGTGTCCTCCCCTTCCCCCCTCATCCCCCATTTATATACCACCATACTATCCTCTCTTATCACCCCTTTCCATCACCAACCACCCCCATTCCTCCTTTCCCATTACACATGCATGCTTATATTATTTTTTAAATTTTGATAAGAATCATTTTTTTTCCATTCAAACAATGAAAATGATATTAAAATATATGGATAGGGTCTATTTTTGTGTTAGCTTCCATAAGACAAACACCCATAATACATTCATAAATAAATCTATGAAAGCTTAACAATAAGATAAGATAAATTTATCTACATAGCATAGCTACCTCTTTAGCTTAAGAACACTTGCTTGAATCTATCATTTTAATAATAAATATCATCTATAATGTGCCTCACCCACTAGCCTTCTATGTTTTAATATAGATAAAAGAGGAGGCTAGGGTTAGGGTTAGGGTTTTAGAGAGTAGTTAAAAATAGAATAAGAAAAACATATTAATATTAGAAGTTAATTAATTATTTACTTAATTTATAATCTTCTCTAATAATGGGTTGTGCATAAGTATGCACCAATTAGTGCCTATCCACTAATTACAAATTAATATTACAATTGCATCTTGAAACCACACAATAATGTATGAGTAGTTAAACACAATAAAATCTTCATTAAGATGTACTTTGATGGAGTTAATTATATATAACCCCTAAACTATGCCTAAAAAACCTTCCTTAACTCCCAAAAATTTCATGAGCTGAACAAATTAGACCTCAAGCAAGGATTTTTTGAAAATATTTGCAACCTTATCATTTGTTTAGAAAAAATTAAGATCAATGACCTTGTCTTATATTAATTTCATAAAATTATGATTTTGGATCTCAATGTACTTTATGTGTTGGTGCTCCATTGGGTTACAATTAATGTGGATAACACTCTAATTATTGTACCAAACCGGTGTGGGTTGGGCCTGTGAAAATCCATATTCTAAAATTAAGTGAAAAATTTAAACTAACTCATGGATAGAAATTAAAACTCCACTATAATTTGGTTCCATAGTAAAAAAAATTGTTAATATGATTCTTGCATGACCAAGTTATGAGACTTTCCCCAAGATGATAGATGTATCCTATAATTTACTTGTGATCATCAAGATCTCATACCCAATCATTATTTATGTAGCATACAATTGTTTTGTTCCCACCAAAGATGTAAATAAAAATTGAGACTTTATTTTTACTTGTACTTAATTCCATAATTATTAGTACTATGAAGATACCTTAAAATGCATTTTTTAGATACCAATGGCTTTCATGGGGGTCTTGATAGTAACATGATACCAAGTACACAAAAAATGAAAGATTAGGATAAGTATGAGTAAATTATATAAAATTTCCCACCAATTTATTGTAGATTATACCATCAACCAAAGGAGAAAATAATTTAAAAAAATGCTTGAGTTCAGATTGATAAAGAGTTAGTGTGGACTTACAGTTTTTCATGTTGAAGCAGTTAAGTATGTCTTGAGGATACTTGGATTGATTAACAAAAATTATTTTCTTAGACTATGAAATATAAGGACCAATAAAAAAATTCAACAAGATTAAGTTAGTCATCTCAAAAGACTTCATTATCCAAGATTTCAAATCATGAATTTGCTTGTGAAACTACCTTTGATGATTAAGTTGTCAATAAAGAGGACCAAAATCAGGAATTTCTTGTCTAATTTTTTGGTGTAGAGTATAAGGTTTGAGGGACTTTGTGCAAAATTAGAGTTTATTAAGAACATGTTTATATTTTCATACCAAACTCAAGAAACTATACAAGGACTTTTTAAATCTATACACAAAGTTGGATTTATAATTGATTATAGACCTAAGAGGTTAGAACATGTATATTTATTCTTGCATGTATCCATGAAATAAGGCACTTTTAACATCCATCTAATAGACTTAACATTATTGTGATGTAGATAATGAGAGTAATATCATGATGGAATTCATCTTGGGAACTAGAGAAAAGTTTTCATGGCATTTAACACATTCAACTTGTGAAAAACCTTTTCCTACAAGTATGGATTTGTATCTATCAATAGACCTATATCGTACATACTTAGTGTAGTACATGCACTTGTACTTGATTAGTTTTATTCATTTCATAAGTGGAATCAATTCCCAAATATTGGTCTTATTTAGAGAAAGTAGTTATTTTTTTATAGTTATTTGTCATTCAAGATGCATAAAAGCTTGATGATAATTCTCTAGATCCTATGTCACTTCCAACTATGACAAATTTGTAACACCATATAAATGTTATGATCTCATTATGATTGGATATCTTGGTTTCCCTACCAATGCATAGCCTCATTATGAAATGTATAGACTCATTTTGGTATAGGTTGTGTTGGTTGTGCAGGTGCATTTTGAATGTCTTCTAGCACTAGCAGTAGAGATGATGGTTGCCCCCCTTACAACACATCATACAAACCGTATCCAGAAGGGGAGTCAAATAAATTGTCTTATTATTCATAATATACCTCATAATTTGATTCCAACTTAGCAAAAAGTAATGAAAGAGGAGGGGCAGGAGTATTATATGTTGGTGTGAAATCCTAGGATCATTCATCAAATAAAAAATCCTATTGATAAATAAATTTAGTGGGGTTTGGAACAAGAAGATGATATACATTCACATATTCACAGTAACTAAAAACATAAAAGGATATTCCTTCATTTATATTACTTTAAAATTTTCATATAGAATGTGCACCCATGCATTACATTTAAAAACTCTAAAATTAGAAACATTTGAATTGACTCTAGACCATTTTTATTCATGAGACATATTTTGCATTATGGAGTGGGGAGTGTGATTTTTGATGTAGGTTTCACACTGAATTTTATTTCTCCAATACTATGGAGGCAAGTATTTGTAATGTACCATGTAATTGGCCATTTCATATACTATGTGCTTTTTAGACTTAACTACACCATTTTTTTGAGAGGTGTAAGGTATAATATGTTGAAGTTGAATGTATTTTTGTTCACAAAATCTAATCATCTAATTGTTGACAAACTCTCCTACATTATATGTTCTGAGATGTTGAATTTTTCTCTCTAATATGTTTTCAAAAATGACCTTGAAAAGTTTGAAGTTCTCAAAGACTTTTATTTTATTTTTCAAAAAGTAGACCCAAGTTTTACAAGAGAAATAAAAAATGAATGTAAGCACATATTTATATTTTTGAAAATAAAAATTAGGAAAGGGCATAAGATCATTGTGAACCAACTATAATTTATCAATTTATCTTATTTATATTGAGAAATGAATCCTTATGTTTTTTTCAAGTGCACAAACTAGACAAACTCCATCTTTGAAATAAACTTGTGGCAAACTAATAACCATGTTATGCTTACTAAGGTTTTGTAATGAGTGATAGTTAGGATGACAAAAATTCTCATACCAAAGTTTACTCAATTAATTAGCATGTGTAATCATGACTTGTGAAGGCTAAGTGAACAATTTTTTTTTTTAATTTGTAATATCATGCTTGATGATTAACTTTTCTAGTAACTAAAATAATGGACTAGTATTTGACATTTAAATGACAAAATTGGTAGGTTTAAACTCAATTTTTTTTATTCACCTAAATATGTTACCTGATATATGGATATGAGGTTCCCAGACAAGTCTAGAATGTTGAGAACTTCGTTGAATATGCCATTATCTATATCAATTGTCCCTTCAATCTTAACAACTAGATGACTAGGTTTCACACAAAAAATTAGTTATGTGACATTGGTCAAGATTTTAAAATAGTGATCCATCATGCATCATATGATGAGAGGCCCTTGAATCTAGAATTTATTCAGACATAGGTGATCACATTATCATAGAAAGTGTTACTCCTATCTTAGCAAGAGGGAGCTATATTTTTTTTATCTTTTCTTTTAAGTATGCCATTTTATTGAAACATTGATTTTCAACATGGCCTAGTTTATTACACCAATTTCAAAACTCTTTTTTGGTGTTTGCATTTAATTTCACTTTACCTTTGTCTTGTCTTAAGGAATTATGATTATGATTTAATTGATTGTTAGGATTAGGATTTGTTTTCCATTTTATTTTAGTAGGGAATTTTCCTTTGCCAAATTTGAGTTTTTATGTTACATTATTATCATTGTCCTTAATCCCTATTGTTTAGTACCTTCAGATTAGATTTCCCCAATAAAAATTTATTTTTCATGTTCTCTCTAAAATTGCTCACCAAACATTGTAAAATTTAGTACCACATGTGAAAAACCCATAGAATCTTGTTGTGTTTAGTAACTGAGTAAAGATGACCCAATTTAGACAAAATAGTTATAATTTTGACCAGTCTTGGTTTTACTAGTATCAACAAGTAGAATCCTGAGGTGCTTAACTTGTTTGATGAAGTCTTCAATGCGAGGATAATTATTTAGACTAAGATTAGTTACTTTTATAGTTCGAATTCAATCATATTACTATGTTTTCCAAAAAAATTATCCAAGGTATTCCAACATTTATAAGGTTCTACGATGACATGAAAATAAAATTTTTATTTAGGGGATATTGACTGACCGAGGATGCCTCTTGCTTCATCAGAATATTTTTTCCCTTTTTACCATTTGAGAAGGTTAAAATTTACTACTTATTCATCCATTAAAATGTGATAAAAAACCTTGATAATAAATACATCATTAATGTATACTTTCTAGCTAAAGTAGTTATAACTTGAGTGGGAAATGCTAACATAAAAACTTAAACACAAAAAAGTTAGCCCCATTTGTATATGTAAAAAATGATGAATAAGTGATTCTATAAGTACATGTTAAAATTATTATTTTGATGAGAAATTCACAATGGTACAATCATCCTATGGTAAAAAAAAATTTAAAAATGTTTTCAAGACTATAGGTGAAAAAAATTGTATGCAAAGTTTTTTCAAAAAAGTGAAATACATGTTACAATGATCATCTCATCGATAAATTCACAATGGTGTAGTCACCCTATGGACCATAGTTTTTTTACTCTCTATTTATTTACTCATTTAGAAGCAATAGTTTATGACATTTCCACATAGATAAAAAATTATTTTTAGAGAAACTAATTTTCAACCAAAAAACACCCTCTGCTTTGCCCTTTCACTATACTTTTCTAAAATTGGTTCTCTCTATAATTTTTGGGAAAAAAAATCCTCTATATTTTTATAAAAATTTGAGTCCCAAATAGGGATACTTAAATTAAATTTGAACAAGGAATATTATAATTAATTCTAAACATGGAATACTATGACTGAATCTAAATAGATAATATTACAATAGTACAAATCTACTAAGTGTAATTAGATTTGATTTTGAAAATAATAGGTTGTGTGTTCAATATATATTAATATGAAATCATAAATAGTGAATAGTCCTAAAGGGAAATGACTATAAATTTTTCATTATCTTGTATCCACACTATTTCATCTCTAAGGTATGTAGAGTGTAGACACCGAAATCGTGTCGACTCCCCTGGTCATTCCCCGTCTTATTCTTCTTCGCCTATTGAACCCTTGTCGATCACTTGTTCCACCAACCTTGACCCTGGCAGCATGTAAAAATGAGCACAGAGCTAAAGCTAGACTCTATCCCCATTATGCATCTGCCGACGATGGTCTTTACCCGACCGATGTCGCCGACGTCGGTCACCTATCGGCCGACGTCGGCAATCCTGCCGACGTCGGTCACCTTGCCATTATCCGTTACCAGTTATCATTCGGTTTCCTGAAATGGTTGACGAACCGTCTCTGGAGCCGTCTCTCGCCTTCATCAACCTCTGCCAACCATTCGAAAGGCTATCCCCGAACGCTATTCGAAACGCTGATCAATCAAACCCGAGTAATCATTCAACCAACCTGCGAACTCCGACATCAACACTCTCGCGATCAACACTCTCGGCATCAACCAACCTGCACTCAATCTGGCACTGCACAGACAACTCCAACTATGGCTTTCATCGCGTCTTCTGGCAGGTAAGTATCTATTCCGTTTGTTTTATTTCTTCTTGGTTATTCTTTATCAGTTCTGTCATCCCGATTCTTCAAACCACAGACCCAGCATCCCTCGTTTACATCCCTGCCTCTGTCCAGACTAAAACCCCCAGACTCTGTTCAGACCCGACCTGACCTTGCCCAGACCTTGTCCCGACTCTCTCAGACCTTGCCCAGACCCTGTCCTGACTCTCTCAGACCCTGTCCCGAACCTGTTCAGACTTTTCTAGAACATGCCCCTATCGACGCCGGTCACTACCCCGACCGACGACGGCACCTTAACCGACGTCGGCATCTTTCCTAACCGACGCCGACATCACAGAGACCGATGCCGGCGACTGTGCAGAACAGTGCTACATATCAGGTATGCACTTTATTTTCTATCATTTATTTCTGTCATTATTATCTACTTTCATCCAATATTTTGCTTTTTTATCAGTGGGTTGATATCCTTCTAAGAAGTCTTCATACTTTCGGGATCAGGCGTTCGCCTAACAGCCCACCATATCTTTGACTAACGTTTTTCCGTGTTTTAGCCTTTTCTTCGCAGGTGTCATTCCTCCACAGCCAAAGAGGAGAATCTTTCAACGTCTGATTTCAGTGCGCTCGACTTTATCAGGTACTTCTAGCCTTGACCATTTCTTTTAGTTTCTTATTTCTTCTTTGAATGTAGAAAGCAATTTTGCATAGAAACATTCTGGCACGCCTGGTGGGACCCTAGGTCCTCCTTGGGTTCTTTCTTTCGTTCATTTAGGTGCATTAGGTTTCTTCCTTTTCGCCTCCTTTCGTCTCTTCTTAAACAACATCATAAGCAGGACTAAAATGAACATTTCTTTCTTTCTTGCACTTCTAGACTAGCTAAAACTCATATTCTTCGACTCTTTCTCCATTCGTCTTCATACGAACAAACATTTCGACTTGGACATTAAAACACTTTGCATTCATTTCTGTTTGCCTGCATCTTTTAGACCACACATAGTAATTAAACCGCATATTGAATTAATCTAGATCACTTGATGTTACACGACCAAACCACCTGCACAAAACAAACATTTTAACTTACCTGAGACGAGGCCCGACTGGGATTTCATCCCCCAGCAGATACCTTACCCATCCCAGTGACCCTACTTGGATTTCATCACCAAGGGGGAAGCCCACTCCGTTCTCTGGCGGAGGATAAACTCTAGGCGAGGTATATCTTGGCTAAGCAAGACCAGCTAACCACTGGAATCGTGAAGTGAGGGGAGCTTGCTCCTTAGCACCAGGCCACGTACCAGACCCTAACACAGACTTTGAGCACCATAAAAAAACCCGAAACCATTATAGACTGCTTCTTCTAGGACCTGACTCACAAAACCAACCTTCCACTACACACATTCTAAGGCATAAGCCACTATAATCCTAATAATTTACTCTTAGTGTTCTAGGATCTGCTTGTGTCTTCATCTTTTTAGTTCTTATCTGCTTGTTTGAGCTTGTGAGGATGTTCTTTCTTGCCTTGAATGGTTCTGACACGTAGTCAAACCAAGGCTCTTCTTGACCACGCTAGCCATCAATCGCTTTCACCTACCCCGTCTATAAACAATCATATAATGGAGTTCTACTCGAAGACCGAAAGAATTCCTACTAGACTATCTCCAACCCAGACGCCTATCATCCCAGAAGGGGACCAAGATTTTGCAAGATTCTTGGACCTCAATACCGCAGCCCTCCAAAACTATCTCGCAAGAAAACCAATGCGGGACCTTTCAGACAACGTGGCGACGACATCAACACCGTTCGCCACCCAACCTTTTACGACTCAACCTTTCGCCTCAACCATTAACCCGACCATGGCCTATACGCAAAGTTCGGCCTCCTCGTCTATTTTTAGACCAACCTCCACCGGGGTTTCGTTACCCCCTCAACCACCTGCAATTCAACCAAGTTCTACATTATACCAGAACTTGATTGTCTCGACCCCACACACTCTTGCGCCTATATATGCAGTTGTGCCTACCTCACCCTTTGTCAATGCCATCACACAACCTCCTTTGGCGGTATCTAGCCAGCCTATGCCTTCTACCTTCATAACCCAACCACCCTTAACCTCTACTTCTGCCCCTGCGACTAGTCATCCGTACATTATACAACCGACTATGTCGCACGCCTCCTCTAGCCTCTTCCAAGTGCCTTACAACCTAGGAAGCGCTCAACCCGCCAATCCGTCAGCAGATCTTATCAAGATGCTGATGGATAAAATGTCCAGTCTCGAAGCTTCTATCTCCGGTTCAAGTAATGTCTCTTCATATGACCAGATTTACAACGAGCCCATCCACCCTTCTGTCCCTATTCGACCATACCCCAACCATTGGGAGCTTCCTAAATTTACTCGCTTTCAGAGTAAGGAAGACCCACAACAACATCTAAAGGCATTCAGACATGCCTGTTATCTTATTGCCCATGACGATGCGTTACTTTTACGCACGTTTCCTATGTCCCTTTCTGGCCCTGCCCTTGACTGGTATAGTTCTCTTGCCAGACATTCTATCTTTTCATTCATCCAACTCGCCCAACTATTCGTTGACCATTTTTCAATCAATATCACTAAACAAGTCTCAATCACAGACCTTTACTCCATCAGACAGTTTGACGACGAATCAATCGCCGATTTTGTCACCCGTTGGAGAAGCTTGATTAATCAGCTCTCCTTCTCCTTGCCTCAACCTGAGCTCATTGAGCTCTTTTCTCGAGCATGTGTCAGTCACATCTCGTCCACCTTGTGGATTCAGACATTCCACACTTTCGATGAGGCCTTCAGCATGGCCCGAAAGCTTGAACTCCGCACCATTGAAGAAGATAAGGTCAAATTGTGTAACACTAACACAAGAACCAATGACCATTCTTCTTCCAGACCTTCTTCTGCCCACTCTCAATCCAAGGGGTCGGCAAACACTGTCATCTTTAGACCATTATCTTCAACAATAACTAACCGATCATCATCTTCAACATTAGACTACATCAATAAACATTTTCAACGTCAATCCATACAGCGTCAATTCACTCCAATTGGGGAGTCATATGCCTCTGTCTTGGATAAACTCGTCAAGCAGGGGGTCCTCAATCTCCCTCCAATCCGACCACATCAATTCGACCCCTCAACACTTATCCCTGCATGGTACAGGGAAAACCACTTTTGCAACTATCACCGTGTCAAAGGCCATGACACAGATCACTGTCAAACTTTCAAAAACATCGTCCAGGACATGCTCGACAAGGGGAATCTTATTTTAGATAACCCGAATGCACCGCCCAACCAAAACCTTGACATTTTCAAGCAACCCCTTTCTAATCACCCGCCTACTCAAGACAACGTCCAAACCATGATCAATGACCCTCAAGACCATGATATACACACAGTCGACACTATCTTTTCTCTTATCCCTGACCAACCTCTTTCACAGGTGGAAGACCCTTCTTCCCCTATACCTCCTCCACATGGTGAAGAACTTTCTCCTCCCACTTGTCCTCCATCAACTTCTCCCATATTGGAGGACGCTTTGACCACATCAACACCAGCTGCCTCGCCTTCATCCTTATTATCATCCATAGACGATCATACCTTTTTGACTCCTCAACCACACACAGAAGCCATGACTACTCCAGAGCTCTTTCCACTTAAAGAGCCCACACCTTTAATCCCTTCTCCATTGAGAGAAAAACCGTCCACATCTAAGTCCAAACCCACGCAGGCGTCCATCATACCCAAAGAGATTAAACCTCTTGGTGTTCGCCCCACATCTAATCTTGCCTCGCACAAAGGTGGCCCTCAATCCAAACCAAAGAAGGCTACTAAACCACACCGGAGGCCTCCTCCCCTATCTTCGTCATTACCTTCAATCTTGGGCCCACATCCGTCTACTTTACTCGGAGTGCTTCTCACTCCCATACTTCACAGAGGTAAGTCACCTCCATTATTCTATCAACCCGTCAGACTTATACCTCCTTCAAACCATCGACCAACGCCTCTTTCGCCTCCCAAACCAATGTCACCAACCCTCTCTGCAATAAAACATCCCGACCTGTTAGCAGGTTCTTACGCCTTGCTGTTACGGCAATTGTTGCAGTCCTCTCGTCTCTATCTCCCGCTTCTTAGACCATATCACTCTCTCGGACCAAAACCACCATGGTTCGATGACACTTGCATTTGTGCGTATCATCGCACACCTGGGCACGACACGGAGCATTGTCATGCCCTCAAGGTCGTCGTTCGCCAATGTCTGGGGAATGACACCTCTCTTCTCGACCACGTTATCAACAAACCTTCAACACCACCCCACTCATCAACTCTCGGATCAAGGCCATCTTGGTTCGACAACTCTAAATTCTGTCATTATCATCACACTCCGGGACATGACACCGAGCGTTGTTGCGCTCTTAAAGCTGTCATTCGTCACCACCAGAAAAAGGACACCCTTCTCACCAAGGATCCTCTTGACCACCCCTTTGACAAATTATCAACACCAACCCATACCTCTCCAACCTCGTCATCTAAATCAGGATTTCCACAACAGACTAGGGTCCCTTTGCTGCCTTTAACCCCTTTATTCGACATCAACACAGTCCATCTGACCACTAAACCTCAATCGACCTTAACTAATCCGTCAAACATTCTCCTTAGCCGCTGGGGGAATTCAACCTTCATCCAAACTTTGACCAATTTTTCAACACAGTCTCGACCACATATCAATCACTCTCTCAACTTAACCTCAACCAGACTAGCAACCAAACATTTAACCCGACCTCAACCAAACATTCGACCCAACCAAAGACCAAATACCAACCAATCAACCCTCGACCAACCATTGACCAATTATCATTTAACCCGATCTCAACCAAACATTCGACCCAACCTTTTTTCAACCTTTTTCAATCAATCAGCAACCATATCAACCAACTTCACATTCACTCATCAATCAACACCTGACCAATCTGGAAAGAGGCAAATGGGGCAAGTTTGCTCCTAATTGACTCAGACCTTATCACGCACAAGTATACACCAGGGACTTATCAGACCCTGAGCCTCTTAATGCGTTGCATCTGCGACCGTTCTACTGCTAGTTGAGTATTCGTCCACTTGACACTTAACTTGAGCTCGTCCCTTGAGCAATCCCCGTCCTCTTTAATCCTACTTCCTTTCAACCCTATTCCTCTTAACAATTCCTATAACCCTTTTATGATGTATGGATGCTTTGTCCTAATAAAAGGGAGCCCTTGACCTTCTACAGTCTTGTCCATAACTCACACTTCTATTAAAACAAATCAAGATGTCAAAACATATCCATGGTCACTATATCAATATCAAAATCAAAAAAAAAAAAAAACTGCTCCCTCAAAGGACAGCTGTACTATCATTGCTGTAATAAATAAACTGCTCCCTCGAAGGACAGCTATTCAAAAGCCTTTATATTAAACAAAAATCTAGACCACTCCCTCGAAGGATGGCTATGACTAATCTGGCAATAAACAGCATTATTTTAGAAGCTTCCCGCATTGATCAGCTTCACAACCTGACCACCAAGCAAATGACATCTCTATGCAGGCTTCCCGTATTGATCAGTCTGTGCCAAAAAAAAAAAAAAAAATGAGTCATGGACTTGACTTATAGTTGTCTCAGGGTCTCCTATAAAAAGGGGCAAAGTTATCTCTGCTCTTAAAACAGGTTACCCTCTTTCCTCCTATCACCTGCTCAAGGGACTTCGAGCTCACTTTAATGTCTAAGTGATTCGATTACCGCTCTAACATAACTATGGTCAATGACGTCACGCATGAATGGGGCTCTTGGTTCTCATAACCCCTATCTATGCTATCTTTTTGGTCCTTGTCAATGAAAGAGCGATTCGCCTTTCATCTCTTCTTCTACACTTTGGTCACATTCACCTTCATCACTTGTCAATCAACTTAGCTCAACTCTCTTTTTAGACCATCAACATGACCTAGCCTATTCACCCTAGTTTCTATGGACACCAATACACATGGAAACTATCGACCTGCCGCAATTTATGTTCAGCATAAACCAATACTTGCTGAAGCATAAATGGACCTCAATTCATTTTTAGCATACATCCATCACGCATATGGAATATTGCTAGGGATGAAAAACCCCTCAACTAATGTTGCAGAATACACCATTTGGAAAAGGCTGCAACATCTTTTTTTTCCTCATCATTTCATCATAACCATGACCAATCTATCAACCATTTTAACCACCTGTCTACCACTCGGACCCTTTGTCTGAACTACATTGGTCTGAGGCCCTTCCACAGGGGCTATGTAGGCAGCACTCAGATGACACGACTGTCTTCTGGGGTTAGCTCGACCATTCTCGTTTGTTCGTCTCTCTGATGGACAAACCTTCTTGCCTTCTTTTAACCATAACCTTGCCCTTCACCATGACCCATTTCCATCCCTTTGACCCTTCCTCCCTTCTAGGGAGAACTACATCGGCCTGAGGCCCTATCACCAGGGATATGTAGGTAGCACTCAGTTGACATGGGATCTTCTGGGGTTAGCTCGGCCGTATCCTTTCATCCTTTCATCCATTCATCCATCCATCGACCACCAACCATTGGAGATCATGCCTATCTCCTCCGACCTCGACCACTTCCAAGACATTGTTGCCTTGGTTGTTTTTGCATGTATGCTACCTCATGACTGGTTAGCAGAATTATGCACAGACCTTTTTGGACCCTCACGAGTATAGGATCGCAAACCGGTTGATCCGCACTACTTGTGACTTTTTCGTGTTTCTAGGAGTACTTCCTGAGCCCGGGATACCTGGAACGCGATGACCCATTTAGAGCTTCAGCTTCGATTGAGTGACCCGATCAGCAGATGACTAAATGCTGGGGCCCGGTTACTTCAATTTTGGCACTCCTCGACCCTTGACCTGCGACACTTTGACCTAACCATCTCGTGCAGTGGTATGCGCGCAATCACGACTTTTGCAGCATTCACCCTCACCCCTTTTTCATCCACTCTTTGTCAAATCAGCACCTGATTCCTGGTTCCCTTCCCTCGACTCCTGCTTTGAGGGGGAATACCTTATCCCTCACCTGGGGCACTCACTCCTATTTTTGTCTTACAGTTCATCCAGAACAACCAACAAGACAAAAAGGGGCAAATGTAGACACCAAAATCGTGTCGACTCCCCTGGTTATTCCCCGTCTTATTCTTCTTCACCTATTGAACCCTTGTCGATCACTTGTTCCACCAACCTTGACCCTGGCAACATGTAAAAATGAGCACAGAGCTAAAGCTAGACTCTATCCCCATTATGCATCTGTCGACGACGGTCTTTACCCGGCCGATGTCGCCGACGTCGGTCACCTATCGGCCAACGTCGGTAATCCTGCCGACATCGGTCACCTTGCTGTTATCCGTTACTAGTTATCATTCGATTTCCCAAAATGGTTGATGAACCGTCTCTGGAATCGTCTCTCGCCTTCATCAACCTTCGCCAACCATTCGAAAGGCTATCCCCAAACGCTATTCAAAATGCTGATCAATCGAACCCGAGCAATCATTCAACCAACCTGCGAACTCCGACATCAACACTCTTGCGATCAACACTCTCGGCATCAACCAACCTGCACTCAATCCGGCACTGCACAGACAACTCCAACTATGGCTTTCATCGCGTCTTCTGGCAGGTAAGTATCTATTTCATTTATTTTATTTCTTCTTGGTTATTCTTTATCAGTTTTGTCATCCCGATTCTTCAAACCACAGACCCAGCATCCCTCGTTTACATCCCTACCTCTGTCCAGACTAAAACCCCCAGACTCTGTTCAGACCTGACCTGACCTTGCCCAGACCCTGTCCCGACTCTCTCAGACCTTGCCCAGACCCTGTCCTGACTCTCTCAGACCCTGTCCCGAACCTGTTCAGACTTTTCCAAAACCTGCCCCTACCGACGCCGGTCACTACCCCGACCGACGACGGCACCTTAACCGACGTCGACATCTTTCCTAACCGATGCCGGCATCACAGAGACCGACGCCGGTGACTGTGCAGAACAGTGCTACATATCAGGTACGCACTTTATTTTCTATCATTTATTTCTGTCATTATTATCTACTTTCATCCAATATTCTACTTTTTTATCAGTGGCTTGATATCCTTCTAGGAAGTCTTCGTACTTCTGGGATCGGGCGTTCGCCTGACAGCCCACCATATCTTTGACTAACGTTTTTCCGTGTTTTAGCCTTTTCTTCGTAGGTGTCATTCCTCCACAGCCAAAGAGGAGAATCTTTCAACGTCTGATTTCGGTGCGCTCGACTTTATCAGGTACTTCTAGCCTTGACCATTTCTTTTAGTTTCTTATTTCTTCTTTGAATGTAGAAAGCAATTTTGCATAGAAACATAGAGAGTAAATTACTTGAGCCAACCACTTACCAGTGCACCACAACATCAAATGGCCAAGAGATTTCCTATTGACAAATAAAAAATCCTAGGTTCCTCCTATATACTGTGAGGTATGTGGAAGTTAAAAAATGTATAAAATATTATCTAATGGCTTAAGTATTAGGGCAGTACCCCTCACACCATGGATTAGGTAAAATTGATAACCGCTTTACCTACAATGATAACTCTTATGAGTTTTACAATTGATGAAATACAATTATAACTTAAGGGAATTATATGAAATAAATTTGATTCAACCCTTATTACCTAATTGAGTTCACCAATTTTTGAACAACCAATATTCCATAAGGCCAAGGTGAGACCATAAGATTGATTATTGGTAGTAAGCCACTAGATTTAGTCTTGAAACTTAAAATGCAAAAAAACAAATTATAGATCTAAAAACTAAAAAGAATGTTGAATGTGCAATTTTTTTAAAATTTTTTATAATAAAATAAAATAATAATAATAATAATAATAATAATCTTGTAACACGTGTAGAATGAGGTGAAGCTTCTCTAGTTTTGGTACATATTACAATATCTAGAAAATATGTAGAATCATGTTATCTATCATAATACATACACCCACAATACATGCATAATAAATATATGAAAGCTTAAAAACAAGATAATATAGATTTTTCTAAGTAGCATAGCTACCTATTTAGATTAAGAGCTCTGGACTAACTCTGCCAATATAACAATAAATCTAATCCATATTGTGCATCACCCAATTTCCCTCTATGTTATTATATAAATAAGATATGAGGCTAAGGTTAGGGTTAGGGTTTTATATATTAGTTACAAATAGAATAAGATAAAATTGTTATTAGTAACAATTAGTTAAGTATTTACATAATTGATAATATTATCTAATAATGGGTTGTGGATAAGTATGCACCAATTAGTGACTACCCACAAATTAAAAATTAATATTAAAAGTACATATTAAAACTATATAATAGTGTGAGTAATTAAATACATTAACAAATAATAAATAAACACTCAAGTTCTATAATAAAGTGGTAGGCCTATAATTAAATAATTAAAAAAATGACATAACAAGGATAACCTATAAATTTAATATCAAAGCATAAATAAACAAGTGTTCCATAAGAAAATAATGTATTATTGTCTCAAATATTTATAAACTAAAATTTCTAAAAATATTAGAAGTTAAATTTTAAGAGATCTAAAGATGTTAGATTTTAACATGTCAAATTCATATAAAACAAAGATTTCTTATGAGAAATGAAGTAACAAATGTGAAGTCCTTATCTCTAAATACAAGGACAATAAATTTAAACACACACATATACACACTCACATGTGTTTGTTTATTTTACCAAATTTGTAATTATTTTTACCATCCTTAATGGGTGATACTCCATGAGATTTTTAAACCTCCAAGCTCACTCCAAATCTCCTTCTTGCACTTGATCCACCTTAATTTTTATTCCTCGTGCATGATGTCTCTCCTCACTTTTAATTTGTCTCAACACACACCAACCTATTTTAAACTTGTGTCACATCTATCATTGTTCATTCCTAGTTGTTTATGCTCATATACACCATATGTTTTATTCATTTCTTCCATGTATATTTGATTTAAGTTTCCATCCATATACTTGAACATTTCATACTCCATTTTTATTTCATTCTTAAAATGCAATAATTTAACGATAAAAACTCTTGACAAATTAGCTATATAATTTTAGAGGATACCTTCCATACTAACCATAGAACACACATGGCAAAAACACAAAGAAAGAAGAAAGATTTATTTTTTCAAAAAATATGTGTTATAAACATATTAAATGTTAAAGCTTGTGTAGGCACATTACATGAAAGATTTCAATTACAATCAGTGGAACTAAGAAAAAACATATAACAAATGAAAAATAGAAAGATATTAAAAACAAAATATATAAACTAGAAAAATAATTAGAACAAGTTTTAAGAAATGAGATTTCAATCTATCATGAGAACTGCTATTGATCTCAAAATTAAGGAACTTGAAGAGATGATGGATTCTCTACATCAATTGCTAATAAATAAAATTGAACATCCAACCAATTAAGGATGGAAATAACAATATGATGTTGTAATTTGAGAACAAATGTGATAAATGCACACTTCACCTTGTCATAATCAAGATAAATGAAACTATGGGCAAATATGTCTTAACCAAGTTATCATATATTTTATAAAAATAAATTACAAAAAAAAACTCAAAATTTTGAAATTAGAAAAGAGTTTGGTTTCAAAATATTAGGCTAAATTAAGAAAAAAGTCCAAAATATTAGGCTAAATTGAGAAAAAAGTCCAAAATGTTATAAAATAAAGGAAATGAATGATATATATATATATATAAACAATAAAATAAATTGAAATAAAAAAATAGAGATTAAACAAACTTATAATCATTGGATAAAATGGTCAATGGCCACAAACTTGCTGTGATCTTATATTACTCATTAAAACATTAGAACATAAATAATCTTGAATATAATTAAGATGGCTACTCTTTTCATAGTGTGAAACAAAAAAATCAAAACCTAGGGTGATATGTGTTACTAGTTGTATATCGAAAAAGAGTTAAACTAGAAGAATCAAAGTATTTAGCTGTGTTTCTTATAACCAATATATCTAACTTAATAGCATCTTTAAGTGAAAAATAAGATTTTTATTGTCATTTTCTACTTTGAACATTTCAAATCTAACTTCTACAAGAATAAAAATATTAAAAGTGATCACCCTTTCATCAACTTAGAAATTGATATCACTACCATAAAAGTAAAATGAGACATTCGTCCTGGAAATTTCAATCAAAAACTTGAAAGGATCATTTAATATTCTAACTCATAATTATAATCTCAGCCTTTTTTATATATAAAAAGACTCTAACCTAATTTTTGATGACATGATTATTTATAATGGGATGGATTTTTTCCCAAATTCACTCCTTATGTCTTTAACTAATAAACAAGTAAAATTTTAGTTGATTGTGTCATATTTTCTATTAATTTGTAAAACACAATTGATTAACATTGAAATAACTGAGCATAATATGAATAAATATAATAATTTTCCCATTAATTCAATTGTATTTGTCAAATATCTCAAGGATATGTACAATTAAAATATGGAAGATGACACAATTGAAAATTTATATGAAAAAATAATTTCTATCTAGTCAATGTGCTTAGACATATTTTTTAAAATCACTTATAATAGGAAATCATATTCTATAAAATCTTTAATATGTTTTTATAATTATTATGAGGTTGGATATGCAATAATTGTAACCTGTGGTAAGATCTAGTGTCCCCAATCATATTATATTAGTTATCCTTCATTGAAGAGAAATGGTCCCATTTACATGCAGTTGCATTAAAATATGTGGAAAAAAATTGGAAACATGTTCTTCTATAAAATGTTTTCCATAGAAAGGCACTTGACCTGCTTTGATAATTTGGAAGAGATGGATCTCTTGTTAAAATGGTTTTTTGACCCATGTGTTGATAAATTGATTTGATTCCACTAGAATGCTACAATCTAGAATGATATTTATCTAGTAAAGAGTATTCATAGTATTTGAAGTATCTAATAGAGCTATGAAGTAATGAATAAAGAGTTATATGTTGAATACTAGATACTACCCAAGGTAGGAAGGAATACTGAGCTCAACATCCTTATATCTCATATACTTGGTGATGGTATAGGGCTCATACCAAAGTGGACAAAGTTTTTAGTAAGGTTGTGTTAGTTTTTTTTATGTAGGTGTTTTTATACTTGATCACCAACCTGGAATGTGTGTGGTGCATGATACTTGTCATGGCACTTATTGTATTCAATATTAGCCTATTTTAGAATGGTTTGCACTTATTTTTGAATGTTTTCAATGTGATTAATGAATTGAACAATTATATTAACTTAATTTTGTGCTAAAGAAGTTTATACTATTGATGAAAACCAAAATAAGTTATGTTGATGGGTGTCAAAGGTTGTAAACAAAAGAAGACTTGAAAATCATTGTGTGTGATAGAGCTTTGCAGATGTTTTTTGTAGCTATGTTTAATGAAGGGAAAGACTTAATCCCAAGCACATTAATTATTTTAATTATACACTCTTATAAGATGCATTATCATCATATTTACCACTTCCATTTATCCATCAATATGTGGATGAATGGCAATGTGTTTTCTTAACTTTGTGTCTAGCATAATCCAAACCATTTTTTAAAAAACTTCTCAAGGAATAATTTATTTATATCTAATAGGATGGTTTATGGGATTCCAAAATAAATTCAAACATGATAAAAGTAAAATTAAAGTTTCCAAAGCTGATATTTATTTCTTAAAAGGTATGAGAATTACCATCGTTGAGAATCTATAAACTAATACATAAACACAATCATTACCATGATTGGTAGTAGGGTATCCTAAGATAAAATACATGGAAATAGATTCCCACAATCTCATTGGAACCAATATAGGTGTGTACAAACCTTTCTTCTTGTTAAACAACTTGGAAATTGCATAGTTGGTACAAGAATTAATGTATTTAGATACATCAAACCTAATATATGGCCAAAATAAATAATTTTGCAACATCACAAGAGTATTTTCAAATATAAATTGTCTTACAACTTTTATAAAATGATACTCTTGTATTATTTTTTATCTCTTTTTCTCATTAAGAATAAACTAGTGCCCAATGTGATATAATAATCCATCCTGTAAGTATAAGTTTAGAACTAAATTACCGCAAAGCAAATTTTGATTTAAAAAATCCATGTTAGACGGTTACAATTATGACTATGTATTGAATTCATGTCCACATACATCAATTAAAAAAATGAGAGTTTTAATTGACATATGGCTTAGATAATCCACAACTTTATTGGGACTTCCCTTTTTATCAATGATGTTGAGATGAAACTATTGAAGATAAGAAGACCATTTCTGATGCCTCTCTTGTTGAAAATTATTGTGAGTATACAATAATTGAAATATATTGTGATTTGTGTGTATCATAGTATCCTTACCCAAGTTATAAATATTTCAATGAGTAAATAATGGAATAATATCATAAAATGCATGATCATAAGTTAGGTAGTTTCTTAACGATGTGGTAAATGTTTTACTTTGGTAAGCAATTAGGTGACCATATTGAGTGAGGAATACTACACGTGAAAATTTAAAGGCATTTATCTCAATCTCAAATGGTTATTTAAGATATAGTAACTTTTTTCACTTGGATTTTCACCCCTTGAGGAGATGCCTAGCTCTCCTCATCCAAGTAGCACAATGGAGACATCTTACTTGTTGTGGGTAAACAATTTTGTAAGATGAATCTCTAGAAGGGCTAGTTCCCTTGATGCACTCTTTGAAACACTCTCTTACCTATAAAATTTTCATGAAAGGGTTAAAAATACAAACTAAGAAAACTAAATGTGATGCACCAATATTGAATTTCCTCTTATTGACTGAACTTATACTACTTAGAGCTAAACAAAGCTTCTTTCACACAAAACTCACAACTCAAGATGGATTGTCACATCAATGTTTTGTATGATAGGTTCAAGAGGTATTTTGATGATTATGAGGGTAATGGATGATTAATTTGTGGAATATAGTCATGATACACTTTTAAAACAAACATACACTTAAAAGACAACATTAACAAAGACATAAAATAATTACTCTTTTGCACATTTGGTGAATAATCAAGGATAACATGCTAGAAAAGATGATCTTCTACTAGACAAGACCAACAAGATTAAAATAACATTCAATTGTAAAAAATTTAAGTAGGAAAATTCCTTGCTTAATTTATTCAAAATACATTCAAGACAAAATTAGTTAGGGTTTCACCATCAACCAATAGAGGCTACTAAAAAGAGCCAAAAGAGTCAATATTTATAGCCTTTGGGAGAAGAGCAAGACAAGTCCAAATGTCACTTGGAAACTTTTAAATCTGATAAAATAGGTTAAAAAAGCATGATAAAGAGGGGTGAAACTAACCATGCAATTTTAGGAGGCCCAAGTGTCCATACAAGTCGTGAAACTTATGAAAAGTGTCATAAAACTCCGTGTCTTGGCTTAGAAATATGCCTTCATAATTTGAACCTATTTTAAAATCACAAAAATAAATAGGTATAGGTATAATGATTGTGATGATAGGAAATTATTTTATAAATGCCTCTCCATGTATTGGTTTTAGTTCTACTCATCTAAAAACTCCTAAAAAGAAGCCATCATTGCCTATAGTCTAAAAAAACTCCTTTTTCAGTCACCCCTCACATTTTTACTCAAAGTTGGCTTCAATTTTACACAAAAATATATGGGATGGAGTTAATGTAACTTTTAAATACTCTCCATGGCCTTAGACTACTCAGGTATACCTTAAAAAGGCTCACACTTGAAGTTTTCACCCTTCTCACCATTGTGTTCACTATGCCAGTTTTGACTAGCTAAGATGAGAGCTATTGTTTGAATGCTTATAAGTTTTTTACAGGTTTTAAATTTACATATGGATTTATAAAAATTATATGTATTTCCTCCAAACTTGATTTCATCTCTTAGAACCTCCTAGAACCTGAAAAACACATAAAATGGTAAAACATACCCATTTTTCACCCTATTCATACAATTTTGTTCAGCTCAAAAGTATGGGATGAATCATAAGTGAGTAATATATAAGTTAAAAGATATTTCATGGTCAAAATATGTCATCTATATATATCTCAAATCTTTTTTTCTCCATCAGGTCTTGACTGAGGGTTTAGTAGGGTTTTAGGAAGTTTTTAGTATTAAAAATTATTCATAAAGTTCAGACATTAAAATTTTTAATAAATTCCACAAAAATAATTTTAAGGGACCATAATAACCCATAAAAACTCCTTTTGTTCCCATGAAAAATTTTAGAGGATATATGAACACTTGAAGTCACCCCATCAAGTTTGTTTCTACCTTTCTTGCATGCTTGGACTCTCTCTAAGCTATAAGTATATTTTATATAAGTTATTTTGAATAATAAAAGTTTAAAAAATGTCTAATTACATCTCCCTAACATTTCTCAATCATCTATATATCTCATCAAGAGCTAGAAATGAAGATAGACCCCTAATTGGCTCTAAGTCCCTTAAAGGCCTAATAGGCCTAACCTACACCCAACTAGCTTTGGCTACTTGAAATTATTTTAAATGATTAGGTTGGTGTTTTATGAATTTTAAAACTTCATTAAAGGTTATAATATCACCACATAACTTCCCAATCACTCATCTTCTTCCTTTTCTCTCATCCACCAACTAGGCCTAGTGAAAGTTTGCCTAATTAGACTATGTGCAGGGGTATTTTGGTCCTCTTGAGAGGTATGAACCTTATATAGTGTTAATTATCACATATTTACTTTAATACACCTCAAAAAATTCTTTTATATGTTTCCCAAACCTTTCATCAAGTTATTTATCCCTTTTTGGCCTCATTAGCTTGCTTTGCTAAAACCTGATTTTCCTTGACTGGCTGACCTCTGAGACAAAATAGTGAGGTATATCCCCATTATACAAGGAAAATTTAATATTTTTTGAGTTTTAAAGGTCATGATTATTATTTTTACCAAATTTTTTATTTTTATTCCTTTATTTAGGTGCCTAACCAGCTCAAAATGTCCAAAAAGGCCTCTAAAAAGCCTCTTTCTTGCACCTTTTCCCAAATCCACCTAAGAGTGACCTTTAAAAGATAAATAAATGATCCTATATTCCATAAAAATATTATTAATCATAAATTTATTATTACTAAGCTTTTAATTCATCCAAAACACTTCTCTTCTTTAGACTCTTCATATTCATCTATTGAGCAAGGACGTTTCTTGGAGCAACTACATGGACTGATGACTTTTGACCAAGTAGGGAAGGGAGATGATCATCTTGGTAGAGTATTGGGATTATTTAAAAACATTTTTAACTATCATGAAGCAATTTTCATTAATTTTAACCTTACTCTCTTCCCTAGATAAGTTCATCTCTTATCTCACCTTTATCAATATTGTACCCTATTGTAGGTGCATACAGGGTTTCAAAAGGTATGTGTAGGCCTTCTTTACATTGTTTTTAGTTCATGAAATTTATCATGACCTTCATATATGTGGTAAATTACTTATATAATCAATCCAACCTCCCATTTGGCCTTCATATTCACTTTTAGTTACAACTGAGTCCTCTACTACCTGTTCACTAAGACACCCTATTGTAGGTGAGTATTGGGCTTCAACTGAGCTCATTTATGATGTTTATAGGTCTTAAATAAATAATTATAGGTCAAAAATTTCATATTTTAACTATTTATCTTATTTTAATGTCTTAAGACATCACTTAGGCATCAATTTAGGGTCACTGGTTTGACTGAGATACCTTGCCCTTCAGACCCTGCTTGTAGGTGCATCTAGCTCTTTGGACTTAGTCATGATGCTTATAGACCTCCTTTGGATCTATGGGAATTATTTGATAATGTATTATATATTTTAATAAATATATATTACCCTTGGACCCATAACTAAGTTTCTTCTTTCCATGACTTAGAGACCTTGCTTTTAACTATTGTAGGTGTTTATTCCTTGTTAGAAGGACACCTGTAGGTGCCCATAGAGCCTACAAGACCATGTCTCAATATTATCTTGATAAAATTCATGATAATTTTGTGTCATATAACCAATTGAAATATATTATTCATGTGTCACTATTTATTTTTGTTCCTTTGTGCTAGAAGGTCACTTATAACTTCAGACCTATAAATTTCAGTGTTTTTGGAGCCATAATATTTGAGGCCTCAAACAACCTCTTTTCACTTAATATTTTACCTTAAATCTTGGAATAATTATTTTATATTATATGGGATACAAGACTCATATAATTATAGGCTTTGAAATACTTGGTAAAATTTTTGTGAGGGGTTCACAAAGACCCCCTAGAGCTTTATTTTAACATTTTAGGGAAAGTTTCCCAAAATTCCATCTCTTGATTCACCATAGTAATATACATCTTCTTTTGCCTCATTGACACTTCAAAAAGTATAAAAGGTTAAAATCACATTTTAAAATATAAAGTTAGGCTTATTTAATGTTTCAAATATCCACACAAGAATCATCAAGGCTCTGCTCATACACCTATAATTGAACATCTCAAACATGGGCAGTAAAGCTTCTCTAATTATCATGGAATGAGCAGTATGCATTGTCATTTGATTTCAATGGTCGAAGACCTCCCTAAATACCCTAAAATGAAATTTTAACTTTAAAAAAATATTGAAACCAATATTAAGGCCTTGATGACATCATCATGAGATGCCTGTATGTGAAAATGAGCTAAATGTCGATAGTGAATGTGGAAAAGAGCAACAAGGTGGACAAAAGACCTCATGGGAAACTCAAACCTATTATCAACCTTCCACATGCATGATTGAAGAAAAGGAAATATTGAGACAAGCTTCAAACATTTCTTTTAATGTGAAAATCACCTGCATATATATGGAATAAAGCAAGCATAGGCATCTCATGACTATTTTAGCATGGAGAATGAGCTTGTGATCACACTTATACCTTTTACAAACATATAAATTAAATATTTAAAACTCTTTATGGATTAGATAACTAATATAACAAGATTAAAATTCCATGAATAAGTTTAACAAACTTATACAGGTGACTTTAAGTGAAGTTAAGCATGAAGTTGACTATGAGAGATGGTAAGGTTGCAAGCTACCCAAAAGATGATATGGTGAAACTAAAACATGGAAGGAGGTGGTCATATTAATATAAGATTTGTGTAACATCATTTAAAAACTACATGAGGCCCTATAGGAGAACAACACTCTGCAAATAAGAACTTTGATTGAGACTACATATGGTGGCACCATCCTACAACATGGACTAACTTGATCGTAAATACATTATGAAAAATGACAATAAGAATGGATAACATATAATAATTTATTAAAAATCATATTTAGTCAACATCACCAAAAGGTTCATACGAATTTAACCAAAATGGATAAAAAATGATAGGGTGCATGAAACATCTATTAAAAAAGTATAGTCAACTTCATGAGGATGGTTCATGAAGCATAGGCCACAATTATTAAAAATATTTATATGTAAATTAATGTATATGAGTTTAATACAACTTCCTAAAATAATTTGTCTTGAAACCTCTTAAGTTTTATATACTACGCATAAACTTGTAGGTCACTTCTATATGTCTAGAAATGCAAAAAAGAAGCAGAATGGTTTTAGATTTAAAATTTTACTTATAGAGAAAACCAAAAATATATATTAGTATTATGAATATTAAGATGCCTTCCATGATATTTTCCCATGTGGCACACTTCCCCATGGCCTGTACAAGTTCTAAATGTTCCTTTTTTTAAGTTAGATTCTTGAATTTTAGAAAAATCACCGATAATATTCTGATGTAACTGACATACCTAAAAATTAAACTAACTTATTATTTTATTATAAGTAATAAATGACACTTTGACACCTTTTTAACCATGCCACTTGCATTAATGACCTGTAAAAGCCCACTAAAAGACACAAAATAACAAACTAACCCATTAGACCATGACTAAGGATAAAAATACACTAGATAACATCAAATGAACTATAATATAGCCTATTAAAAATATTTAGACCCAAAAATATTTAAAAACTAAGTATTTTACCTATAGGGGTCCAAGTTTGACCTAAAAGTCAAACTTGGTCAACAAAATGGTGACTCATAATGGTAGTATGCCTGCTATACTAAAGATCATTAGCCTTATCCTATCATGGTCCAAGGGAGTCAATGAGTTCTTGAAGACAACTACCAAGTAATTTCCTAAAACACACAAAAAGTAACCACAACACACTAAGCAAACATAAGATAAAGTAAGACATCAACAAGACTCACACATGTGCATAAGCACTTAGGGAAAACAAGGAAAACAAAAACTATGTGCAAGGAGAGAGGAGAAACTTAGTATCAATGTTTGAGATATATCCCATTGACTGGGATATGAATCTCATCTCCATCTAACTTTGAGAGTTGGAAAGCATTGTGTTTCTTGCATTGGGTGATAACATAAGGGCCACTCCACAAAACATCAAACTTTGTGTTTTCTAGGTTTAGCCCTATATTCATCCCACTTTAGAACAATGTCTCCCTCTTAAAAACTTTTTGGCATGGCTTTCTTGTCAAATTATCTCTTTTTTTGATCTTGGTGAGCTCTTATAGTTTGCATAACTTTATCTCTTGTCTATTCAAGCTCCATCAACTCACATAACCTGAATTTCATGCTTTCATTTTCCATCCACTCCAGATGATAAGTGAGATAGGCAATCTATCCTCTCTCACATAAACAAGTGTATATGATGAGTTTTCAATTACTCTCTTGGGGGTAATCCTATTATCCCAAAGAGTTGTCTTCAACTTGGAATGCCAAGTCCTTTGATTTTCCTCCATTATCCTCTTTATGATCCTGATTATATTCTTATTGGTAGACTCAGCTAGTCCATTCCCTTGTGGATAATAGTTAGAGGAAGTACTAAGATAGATGCCATGTTTCAAATCCCACTCACTTGTCTTCATTCTAAGGAAAGCAAATTCATTGTCTAAAATTATTTTTGGAGCCCCAAACCTTATCACTATGCCTTCATAGAAGTCTAGAACTAAACTTTGATTTTATTCCTTGAGAGAAAAAACCTCTACCCATCTTGTAAAGTAATCTATAGCAGTCAACACCCACTTGTGACCAACACTAGAGGGTAGGTTGATTAGGCCTATGAAATCTAGATCCCATTGCATAAAAGGTTGGTCTACCTATATTAGATGAAGAGGAAAGGCATAAAGATTTTGTTTACCATCAAAGTGAGAACATTTTTGACACTTCCTTACCTAAGCATGGGTGTTTTGAACAAACTAAGACAAAAATATCTAGCTCTCATTATCTTAGCACCTGTGTTTCTTGGAGAAAAGTGACCACTAGTTGCTCCATCATGAAACTCAAGAACTATTTTCTCAACTTAATTTGATTTAACACACCTCAATAAAAAACCTAATAATTCCTTCCTAAACAACACTCCATCAACAAGTACATAAGGAATAGATTGTAATCTGAAGTACCATCTTTTAGCTCTATCTAGGCCTTGTGGACACTCACCGATTTGAAGAAAATGGATCATATCTTGTGTCCAAATCCTCATTAATGAAGATTTAGCTTTCATAGGGTCATCATGAAGTGATAAAACAACCTCTTTTTGTTACTTTAAATGTGAATCAAGATGCTCACATAACCCCTTTCCTTTTACTAGATTGGTTGTCTTGATTTCCACATCATACTCCATCACTTTTGTGATCCAACTAACCCTTTTTTCATTCAAATATCTACTCAAAAGGAAGTTTTTGACACTAGGATGAGGTACCAATATGTTAATCTTGTTTCTAGATAACATATGCCTAAACTTCTTTAGACTTCTAACAATTGAAAGTACTTTCTTCTCAACATAGGTGTATCTTGCCTCATAGCCCTCCAATCCTTGACTAAAGAAGGTAATAGGCTGCTCTAAGATTTCTTCATTTGATTGAGTGAGCATGGAAGAAATTACCTCATCATTTCCAAAGGTATACAAGTTGAAGTCCTTTGAGAAATTATGACTTGCAAGAGTTGGAGCTTAGGCAATGGCTTGTTTAATCTCTTTGAAACTCTCCTTCCTTCTTCTTATCTAAGTGAACACTTCATCTTTCCTTAGCATAGAGGTTAGAGGCTTGACTAAATTAACAAAATCATGAATTAACCTCCTTATGAAATTTATTTTTCCAAAGAAACTTTGCAAACCTTTCTTGTGTTTGGGTAAAGCCAATGCCAAGATTGCACTCACCCTTTTAGGATCTATGGATAGGCTCTTATTTAAGATAATGTGTCCTAAAAGTTTGCATTCATGGATAGAAAACACACACTTTTTGGGGTTAAGAGAGATTAAAAACTCTCTACATCTCTCAAAAATATGTCGAAGGTGATTTAAGTGATCCTTTGCATCCTTAGAAAAAACTATGATATCATCAAGATATACGAACACAATGTCATTTCTTAGTCCTTGAAAATCCATATCCATTACACATTGAAATGTATCTCCACCATTATAAAATACAAAATGCATTTTTCTATAAGAATATGTACCCCATTTAGTAGTAAAGGTTATCTTATATTGGATACTTTCCTTTACCAAAATATGATTATACCCAAAATATCCATCAAGGACAGAAAACCTTTCACTACCTACCACAACTTGCAAAATCTACCCCATGGAATGAAGAGGATAATGGTCCTTCAAGGAAACTCCATTCAAGTCCCTAAAATCAACACATAACCTGATTTCCCCATTTTTATTCCTTACAGGGACTAAGTTTGCTAACCAAGATGAATGTTTAATAGGAAAAATTATCTTAGACTTAGTCAAATTTGTAAGCTCCTTTCTCATGAGAGGCTCAATCTTAGGATTGATTGGCTTTTGTCTTTGCTTAATAGGCTTATCATTCTCTTCTATCTCTATGTATTTTGAGCTAATTTTGGATCAAATCCCTTTAAATCACTATTTTCCCATGCAAATAAATTAGAAAATTCCTTGCATAACTTAATGAAAGCATGTTTATCTTCACTAGTACATACCTTCGCAAGAGCAAACAACTTATCTTTGAATATTTGTACTCTCTCATAGTTTTATTTCTTATTATACATGCTTACCTTCTCTTTATTGAATTGATCATCATCATTGAAGATACTCTCAAGTGTGACCAAGCCTTTAGGGAGTTTGTTTGTTTTCAATTATACAATCTGCCCTCTATATTATTGTAATTTGGATTAATTTTTTGAAAAAAACTTATCCTCCTCTTGTAGGAAAAGATATATTTTTTGGTCACAATCAAACACTTGCCAACTAGTGACATTATAAGGTATAGAGGACCTTACAATCACCTTGAGATGTGGTTGGTTCTTATCTTCTCTTATCCCCTTTGGAACATCAAACTGAGCTCTAATTTTTGCCAACCTATCAACATGTTTGTTGTCTTTTCTTGAGATAGACTGGATGTTGAAATCTCAAAAATATTCCATAATATCCCACACTCTATGCTTATAGGACTTAAGCAAAGAGTTATTAGTCACATTTTGGCCTCTTACTTGATTCATAATCAACTTACTATCACCATACACTTGTAATTATTTCACACCTCTTTTCTTAGCCCACTCAAGGCCATATATAAGGGCCTCATATTCTGACACATTACAAGTATAAGAAAAGTGAAATATGAAAGTGGAATAGTACCTTTCCTTAGATGGCGAAACCAACATTGCTCCACCACCTGCCCCAATTTTGTTTCTAGATCTATCAAAGAATAACTGCCATAAATCATCCATGTTTTCACTTGGCTTCATCAAGTTTGGCATGAAATATTCCTCCTCATGAAGGCAATACATTACAAGACTATCTTCCTCTATGAATTTTTAAGGATCATGCTCATAATGTTCATCTCCCCATTCATCTAAATACAAATAAGAAACTCCTTCTAAAGAAGATGTTAGAGATTGATCTATGTGAAGTTCTTCCTCATCAATATTGGCATATTGACATTTTCCACTTTAGGCATGTAAGGCTCTAAGTGATTATGATGTATAGGTTCTAATTCAATCTTCACCTTGGTAACATACTTTGTCCTAAAAACCATATAGGACCAACTGGGTGCCAAGTATCCACCTACCTTAGTTGTAAACTCTCTTGATACACAAAGAGTAAATTATAGAGGTAATTATTCCATAACCACATCATGAGGAATGGAAAAAATAGGACAATCATGTAAATTCAAATTCAAATCTTTGACTACTCCTAAGGTCTTTATTGTCAATCCATCCAATTATAGAACTCCTTTTGCCAATAGTTCATACGAGGCCTAGTTTATCCACCATTGACTTGGGCATAACTAAATTACTGGCCCCACTATCTATGATGAAATTGTGAACTAATAAATCACCAATGATCAAGGATAGGTAAAAATGAGGAGTCTTATCAATTTCCTTCACTTTTCCATCAATGCGCTGAGTTCAATTCACCAAGGCAACATTCTCATTTCTAGTTGATCCAACTTGCTTACTTAGTCCTTACAATTCCTTTTGAAGAATATCCTTTTTTCCTAGTATTTTTAATGAATCCCAAAATGAAATATTCATGTGTAAATTATTCATATAAATTATTCATATAATCCACAACATTGATAGAAGGATTGCTCACCTTAAGAGGCTCTTTGGAAGCACTAGTACTTTGTGGTGTAGCTTGTAAAGGTGGATGTGTAGGAGCTAGCCTTAAATTTTGAAAATTATAATTTTATTTCACCTTAGGAGATGAGTTAGACCCACCCACCATTGGAGATGATTTAGGAGTAAAAATATGTCCTTTATTATCCCCTTTTGTCTCTTTAACAACCCTCTTCTTAGACCTAGTGTTAGAGGATACAATAGTATTCACATTGCTTGAATTTCCCAAATGATTGATGGCACAAAACTCTCCCTCAAAATGATTAATAAGAGTAGAATCAGATTATGTTTTTCCATTCTCCATTACAATTTTCATAGGCACCTCAAAATTGGAAACTTAAGGTGTTTGACTACCTTGCATTGGCATAACTTGATTATGCATTTCATTGGCATATGTAACTCGGTCTTGATTTTGGTCATAGGAATGATAACATGGTTGTTCTTGAACAAATTTGTTTTGAGTGATAACAAGAGATTTTGAAGATGATGGGGAATTGGGATTATAAATTTGGTAAGGTCTAGCTTGAGTGATTTGACCTTATCCTTGAGCATTGCCTTGAAAAGGAGGCCTATTTGTTTGTCCAAACTAATTATAGGACTGATAATGCTTGTAACTTTGGGCTTGTTGACTTTTAAGGGAAACCAATTCATTATTAACACTTTGAATTAAACTCTTGACTTTATGGATCTCATTTTTAGGGTCAATGATAGAATTTTCTTGACTATTAGGCAAAGGAGCCAAGGTAGGTAATGAAACTTGACTAGGAGGCTAAAAATTAGGGAACAATGGCATTGGTGGTATACGATCAATCTTCCCTAATTGAACAATACAATTCTCAGCATTAATGGCTATCTCATAAGCAATAGGTAGTGTATTCCCACCCATATATTGAATCATCATGGATACATCACTATTCAATGATTTTAGGTAGTACAAAAAGGCATAATTTTGGGTAGGTCTCACAAAGGCTGGGATCCTATCCCATGTATTCTAAAATATTGTGTTAAAATCTTGCATAAAATCTTGCATTGCCCTCTTGATAGTGGTCAATTTTTCATCTAGTGATAGATGATCACTCTTCTCTCCAAACCTCTTAGTCAATAGATCTCCTATTTCATCCCATGAACAAATAGAATTTTAGGTAGAGTCCCATACCAATCTAAAGCTTTCCCTTTGAAATACAATGCCAATAAACTAATAGCCACATTCTCTTGAGTTATATTATGGATATTGTAGAAGTTTTGTATGTTTCTAATGTGTTTAATGGGAGTAATAAGACCTTCTCCACTAAAATATGGGACAATCTTAAGGGCTTCTCCTATAGAATATGATCTGATAAAGGGTACAAAAGGTTGTCCCATAGCCATATTGGAATGTAGACTATGGATATTAGTGATTGAACTCAATAATAACTTGGAGTTCTTAAACACCAATTCCCTTGAATACGGATGAGTATTCACAAACCTAAACCTTTTGACAAAATATAAAGGTAATTACACAAAATCAAAGGGTATACCTTTAGCAATAGACATAATGGTCACCTTTGTCATGGAAATTAAGGACTGATCAACAACCAAAGAGTTGAAAACTTTAGTCGAGTCACCAGGTACTTAATGTAGAAGTTCTTATAGTTACAACTATGCTAAGACCAACACTAATCTTAGACAATCTTCTAAGACTTAGAGTCCCACTAGGCATGCCAAAAAATGTTGTCACTTGGATTTACACCACTTAATGAGATGCCTAGCTCTCCTCATCTAAGTGGCATAATGGAGACATCTTACTTGATGTGGGTAAACAATTTTTTAAGATGAATCTCTAGAAGGGCTAGTTCCCTTAATGCACTCTTTGAAACTCTCTTACCTATAAACTTTGCATGAAAAGGGTTAAGAATACAAATTGAGAAAACTAAATGTGATACATCAATATTGAATTTTCTCTTATTGATTGCACTTATACTACTTAGATCTAAACAAAACTTCTTTCACACAAAACTCACAACTAAAGATGGATTGTCGCATCAATGTTTCATATGTTAGGTTTAGGAGGTATTTTGATGCTTAAGAGAGTAATGGCTAATTCCTTTATGGAACATAGTCATGATCCACTTCTAAAACACACATACACTTACATGAGAACACTAACAAATACCTGCATCAATTACTCTTCTATACATTTGGTGAACAATCAAAGATAACATGATCGAAATGATGATCTTCTACTAGACAAGACCAACAAGATTGAAATAACACTCAATTTCATAGAATGTAAGTAGGAAAATTCAATTTTTTTACTTCTTAAAGAGACATTCAAGTACAAAATTGGCTATGGTTTCACCATCAACCAATGGAGGCTACTAAAAAGAGCCAAAAGAGTCAATATTTATAGCCTTTGGGAGAAGAGAAAGATAAGGGAAGTACAAAAGGTCACTTGGACACTTGTAAAGATAATAAAAAAGGTTAAAAATACATTATAAATAGGGCTGAAATTAACCATGCAATTTTAAGAGGACCAAGTGTCCATACAAGTCATGAAACTTATGAAAAGTGCCATAAAACTACCTTCATAATTTGGACCCATTTGAACATCCCATAACTAAATAGGGATAGGTCTGATAAATGGGATGAGAGGAAATTATTTTATACATGCCTCTTCATGTATTGGTTGTAATCTTACTCATCTAATAACTCTTGTAAGGAAGCCATCACTACTTGTAGTCTAAAAAACTCCTTATTCAGTCACCCCTCACACTTGGCCTCAAAATTGGATTTATTTTTCCATGAAAATCCATGGGAGGGAGTGAATGATACTTTTAAATACTCTCCATGGAATTATATTACTTAGGTACACCTTAAAAAAGCTCACACTTAAAGTTTTCACCCTTCTCACCATTGTGTTCACTATGCCAGTTTTGACTGGCTGAGATGAGAGATATTATAATAAAACTTATAAGTCTTTTTATGGTTTTAAATGGCCATATAAAGTTATAAAAAAATTATATCTTTCCTCTAAACTTTATTTCATCTCTTAGAACCTCATAAAACATGTAAAACACACAAAATGGTAAAAAATACCCTATTTTGCACCTTGTTCATACAATTATGTATAAATAAAAAGTATGGGAGTAATATTGAGTGAGTAATATATAAGGTTAAATATATTTCATGGTCAAACTATGTCATCTAGATATATCTCCAAGCTTGTTTTCTCCATCGGGTCTTGATTGAGGGTTTAGTAGGGTTTTAGGCAGTTTTTAGTCTTAAGCATCGTTCATAAAGTTAAAACAATGAAATTTCCAAAATATGAAAAAAAACCTGATTTAAATGGATCTTATTAACCCCTCAAAACTCCTTTTGTTCCCATGTAAACTCTTAGATGAGATATGAACACTTGAAGTCACCCTATTGAGCTTATTTTTGCCTTTCTTGCATGCTTGGACTCTCTCCAAGCTAGAAGTAGATTTTTTTTAAGATATTATGCATAATAAAAGTTCAAAAATGTCTAATTACATCTTCCTAACATTTCCCAATCATCTATATATCTCATTAGGAGTTAGAAATGAAGATAGACCCCTAATTGGCTCTAGGTCCCTTGAAGGCCTAATAGGCCTAACATGCACCTAGCTAGATTTGGCTACTTATAATTATTTTAAATGATTGGGTTGGTGTTTTATGTATTGTAAAAATTCATTCAAGGTTATAATATCACCACACAACTTCCCAAGCACTCATATTCTTCCTTTTCTCTCATCCACCAACTAGGCCTAGTGAAAGCTTGCCTAGTTGGACTGTGTGCAAGGATATTTTGGTCCTATTGAGAGGTATGAGCCTGATATAATGTTTATTATCACATATTTTAATTTAATATACCTTAAAAAGTGATTATATATGTTTAAAAACCTTACATCAAGTTCTTTATCCCTTTTTGGCCTCATTAGCTTGTTTTGCTAAAATCTAATTTTCCTTGATTCATTGACCTCTAAGACAAACCAGTGAGGTATATCCCCCTTCCCCAAGGAAAAATGAATATTTTATGAGTTTTTAAAGGTCCTGATGTTTATTTTTACCAAATGGTTTAGTTGGATTACTTGATTTAGGTTCTTAACCAGCTAAAAATGTCCAAAAAGGCCTCTTAAAAGCCTATTTCCTACACCTTTTCCCAAATTCACCTAAAAGTGACCTTTCCAAGCTAAAAAAATGCTCCTATGTTACCTAAAAAATTTATTCATCCTAAATTTATGCTTATTAATCTTTTAATTCATCCAAAACACTTCTCTTTTTTATATTCCTCATATTTATCTATTGAGCAAGGAGGTTTCTTGGAGCAACTGTATGAACTAATGACTTTTGACCAAGTAGGGAAGGTAGATGATCATCTTGGTAAAGTCCTGAGCTTGTGTAAACACATTTAAACCTATCATGAAACAATTTTCATTTCTTTTAACCTTACTCTCTTCCCTAGACAAGTTCATCTCTTACCTTACCTTTATCAATATTGTACCTTGTTGTAGGTGCATATAAGGTTTCAAAAGGTATGTGTAGGCCTTCCTTACATTGTTTGTAGTTCATGAAATTGATCATTACCCTCATATAGGTTGTCACTTACTTTTATCATCACTCTAACATCCCATTTATCCTTCATATGCACTTTTGGTTACAACTGAGTCCTTTACTGCTTGTTGACTGAGACACCCTACTGTAGGTGAGTATTGGACTTCAACTGAGCTCATTTATGATTTTTAGAGGTCTTAACTAAATCCCTCCTGGTCACAAAGTGTAGGTTTAAACTAGTGATCTTCTTTTAAGGTCTTAAGACATCACTTAGGCATCAATTTAGGGTCATTGGTTTGACTAAGATACGTTGCCCTTCAGACCCTACTTGCAGGTGCATCTAGCTCTTTGGACTTAGTCATGATGCTTATAGACCTCTTTTGGAACCATGGGAAAATTTTGATAACTTATTTTATATTTTAATCACTATGTATGCCCTACATACCCCTAACTGAGTTTCTTCTTGCCATGACTCATAAACCTTACTTTTGACTGTTGTAGGTGTCTAGTCCCTATTAGAAGGACACCTATAGGTGGCCAGAGAGCCTATAAGACCATGTATCAATCTTCTCTTGATAAACTTCATGCTATTTATGTGCCATATAACTAATTAAAACATCTCAGTCATATGGAACTATTCATTGTTTCTCCTTTGTGTCAAAAGGTCACTTACAAATTCAGACTTGTAGACATTAATGGAGTATTTCAATGTTTTTGGAGGCATATTTGAGGCCTCAAACAACCTCTTTCCACTTACTATTTTAACTTCATTCTTGGTATAAGTCTTGTATATGCTAGGGGATACAATAATAATATCATTATAGGCTTTTAAATCCTTGGGAAACATTTTGTGAGGGGTTCACAAAAACCCCCTGAAGCTCTATTTTGACATTTTAGGGAAAGTTTCCCAGAATTACATCTCTTGCTTCACCATAGTAATCTACATCATCTTTTGCTTCGTTGACACTTAATAAAGTATATGAGGGTCAAGTCACATGTTATAATCCAAAATGAGGCTTATTTCATGTTTCAAATATCCACACAAGAATCATCAAGGCTCTGCTCATACACCTGTAGCTGAACATCTCAAACATAGGTAGTGAAGCTTCTCTAATTGTCATGGAATGAGTAATATGAATTTTCATTTGATTTAAATGGTCCAAGACCTCCCTTAATACCCTCAAATGAACTTTTCACATTTCAAAAATATTTAAACCAATACTAAGGCCTTAATGACATCATCATGAGATGCATGTATGTGAAAATGAGCCAAATGTGGATAGTGAATGTGGAAAAGAGCAACAAGGTGGACAAAAGGCCTCATGGGTAGCTCAAATATATTATCAGCCTTCCACATGCATAATTGACAATAAGGACATCGTGAGACAAGCTTCAAACATTCCTTTCAACATGAAAATCACCTACATATATATGGAATAAAGCAAGTAGAGGCATCTCATGACTATTTTAGCATGGAAAATGATCTTGTGACCACACTTGTACCTTTTAAAAACATCTAAAATAAATCTTTAAAAATAATTATGGCTTTAAAAACTAATATACCTTGATTATCATTCCATAAACATGTTGAACAAGCTTATAAAGGTGATTGTAAGTGAAGTTCATCGTGAAGTTGACTATGAGAGATGACAAGGATGCAAGCTACCTAAAGTATGATATGGTGAAACTAAAACATGTAAGAAGGTGGTCATATGACCTTGAGACCTATGTAACATCATTTCCCAACTACATGAGGCCCCTACAGGAGAACAACACTCTAAAAATAAGAAAAACTTTGACTGAGACTACACATGGTGGCACCTTCCTGTAACATGGATTAAGTTGATCATAAATACATTATGAAACATTAAAATAAGAATGGAGGCCATATTATATGGTATTTAAAATCATATAGAGTCAACTTCACCAACTGGTTTATATAAATTTGACCAAAATAGAGCAAAACCTATAAGGTGCATGAAACAACTATCAGAAAAGTATAGTCAACTTCATGAGGATGTTTCATAAGGAATAGGCCACAATTATTTAAAATATTAACATTTAAATGAAGTTATTTTAGTGTCATATGACCTCCCAAAATCATTTGTCTTGAAACATCTTGAACTGTCTATAAAGCACATACCTATAGTTCACTTTCATATGTCTAGAAATGTAAAAAAGAAGTGGAATGGTTTTGTATTTAAAATGAAACTTTTAGAGAAAAAAAACATATATATGAGTTTTAGGAAGTTTAAGAGGCCTTACATGATCTTTTCCCATGTGGAACACTTCCCCATGGGCCGTACAAGTGATGAATGCTCCTTTTTTTAATTAGATTCTTGAATTTTAGTCAAACCACTTGCAACATTATGATGTAAATGACATCCCTGATAGTTAAATTGACTTATTGGATTTTTAGAAGGAAAAATGGACACTTTGGCACCTTTAGAGCCATTCCACTTGCATTAGTGACCCTTAAAAGCCCACTAAAAGACTCAAAATAACAAATCAACCCATTATACCATGACTAAGGCTAAAAATACATTAGATAACATAAAATGAACTATAATATAGCCTATGACAAAGATTTAGACCCCTAAATATCTTTAAAAACATTTTTTTTACCTATAGGGGTCCAAGTTTGACTTAAGAGTCAAACTTGGTCAACAGTAATAAAATTATTTATGCAAAATAAAATCTATGTTTCAATTCTTCAAATTCTTTCTTTCTCTTGTTTAGATTTTTTGATGAAATTTTATTTAGTGCCACCTTTGGTAACTTAGTTTAAAGGCCAAGTCACATGATAAAAAATAAGTAAAATTATCTTTTATAAATATTTATAATTCCAAGAAACTAATAATCTCTAAGAGGTTATTTGGTTGTGGCCATTCCTTGATGACTTGAATCTTGGTAGGGTCCACGAGCACTCTTATGCGTCTACTACGTATCCTAGATACTATATCATCCACATAAAAAATAATATTTCTCCATTTTTTTGTACACATTTTATTTCCATAAAGTGTCAAGCACTTGATTTATATGTCGTAGATTTTCATACAATGTTTTGATGAAGATTAGGATGTTGTCAAGGTAGACTACAAAAAATGAAATAGTGAATGGCTTGAGAAAGTCATTCATCATCCACATGAATGTAGCTTATGTATTTGTTAATATTAATGGCATAATCAACCATCAAAACAAACCTCCTTTGGCTTGAAGTTTATCTTCCATACATCTATAGATTCAACATGAATATGATGAGACCCAAACTTAAGATCAATTTTGGTGAAGTATTTTTAACTATAGAGTTGGTCAAAAAAGTCCTAAATCCTTGGAAGATGATATTGTTTCTTCATTGAGGTCTTTTTGAGATCTCAATAATAGATGCACAACCTCTATGTTCCATCCTTATTAGGTACAAGTAGAATTGGCCTACTATAAGGTAATGACCTAGGCATGATATGCCTATATCCATAAGTTCATGTATCTATCATTTAATTTATTCATGTTAGGATTCCTCTTAAAAATAGAGTGGAAAAATACCAATAAGACTTTCCTTATAAAACTATAATCTGATGAAATTCATCTTCCTAGAAATAGGGGTTTGACTTCCCTAAACCCCCTATGGTAAAAGTTGGGGGGGGGGGGGGGGGGGGGGGGGGGGGGGGGGGTGCGCATTGCCTCCCCACAACCCCTTGTAAAGTGAGATCTAAAATTCACTATAAAAGGGTCCACAATTTAACTTTGTTGTCATAAATCTAACAATCTTCACCTTAACAAAAAAATTTGCCTAATATCTTGTCGACCAAATCATCACCTTTTCTACAAGCCAAGAGAATCCAAACACCATTTTAGCTTCTCTAAAAAAATTAGTTTTGTGAACATATCAACACTATTTTCCTCTTTGTGAACCTTTTTCAAGTGATACTTTTCTTTCATCAATCACTTGTCTAACAAGATGGTACTTTACTACAATATGATTTGTCCTACTATGATAAACTAGATTCTTGGACAAATAAATTACACTCTAACTATCACATAATACCTTCATTTTGTATTGATCTCTCCCAAACTCACCCAATAGGCCCTTTAGCAAAATTACCTCCTAAAAAGCATGATAGGTAGCCACATATTCTACCTTAGTATTTGATTTAGCAACAATCTTTTCAAGCTTAAACATCCAACTAATAATTCCACCTGTTAATGTAAAAATGTAACCAGATGTTGATCTTCTTTTGTCTAGATCTCCTACAAAATTAGAATCAACATATACATAAATAGAATCATCATTTCTAATATAAGTGATGCAATTGTCACTTATGACTCACAAGTAGTGAAACACCCACTTCATTATTACTCAGTGTTCTTTACCTAAATTTACCATATATCTACTGACAACTCTAATAACATGTGAAATGTTTGGCCTTATACATACCATAGCATACATTAAACTTCCTAATACACTATAATATGGTACATGAGACATATAATACTTTTATTTGTTACTACCAGAACATAAACTTGAAGAAAGCTTGAAGTGGGAAGCAAAAGGGATACTAATTGGTTTCACATACTTCATACTAAATCTGGTTAGTATCTTTTCCAGATACCTTTGTTGTGATAACCAAAGCTTACCATTTTTCTTGTGTCTATGTATCTCCATGCCTAAGATTTGTTTTACTACTCCTAGATCCTTCATATCAAATGTCCTAGCTAGATGAGCCTTTAAAACTATTGACACTTGTCATGGTTTTACTTGATACAAGCATATCATCAACATACAATGTCAATATAATGAATGACCCATTTTCTAAGAAATTGAAGTAAACCTAATGATCATACTCACTCTTAAAAAAATTTTGGCTCCCCATGAAGGAATCAAACTTATTTTACCATTGCATGGGTGACCATTTTAGGCCATACAGTTATTTCCTGAGGTTACAAATAAAACCTTTTTTGTTATCTTGTAAAAAATCCTCAAGTTGTTCCATATATATACACACACACACACACACACACACACACACACATATATATGTATATGTATGTATGTATATATATATACATATATATACATACATACATATATATATATATATATGTATATATATAATATATAATATAAATGTATATGTATGTATGTATGTATATATATATGTATATATATATATATATGTATATATGTATGTATATATACATATATATATACATATACATATATATATATATACATATACATATACATATATGTATATATGTGTGTGTGTGTGTGTGTGTGTGTGTGTGTGTGTGTGTGTATATATTATTCTCTTCTAAATATTCATACAAGAATGTTGTTTTAATATCTAACTACTCTAACTCTAAATCAAGTAACGACACTAATGCTAAAATAACTTGAATTGAAACAAGTTTAATAACTAGTGAAAAGATTTCATGGTAAGTAATACCTTCTTTCTATGCAAATCCTTTTGTCAGCAATCTATCCTTGTACCTTTCAACATTTTCATCAACACCTATCTTTCATTTGTAAACCCATTTGAAGCCAATAGGTTTTATACCTTTTATAAGCTCTACTAGGTCCCATGACTTGTTCTTAGCCAAGGCATCCATTTCCTCCTATATTGCTCTTTTCTATTTGGCATTGTCTTTATCTTCCAATGCTTCTTGATAACAACTAGGTTCCATATCATTAGAAATCAAAGAAATTGAAATATTTGGAATGTACTTACTAGGAGGATACCTGACTCATGTAGATCTCCATACTAGTTGTGGATTTGTTTTCTCATGTTCTGACATCTATCTTGACTATTGAGGTGTTTCTTCAAGTTGTAAATCTTCAACATCTTCACCGTCAAAAAATATTTGAATTTACTCATTTTTAAAATCTGAAGATGGCCTGATTTTAACTTTGACATGTTAATGTTCTTGTTTCTATTTTTCTTTCATTTTTGCATCTAATTTTCAAAAAGATAATTCATCAAACTATACATCTCTTGTAATGATGATCTTGTGGGTAGTAAGATCCCATACTCTATATCCTTAAACACCATCTCCTTCACCATACCCAATAAATATGTAATTCTTGGATCTTGGGTCTAAATTTGAACGTTGATTCTTATTAGTAAGAGCATAAACATTACAACCAAACAATATCAAATCTAAATAATCACATGGATGACCTGACCATACCTCTTTAGAATTTTTATAGTCTATTACAACTGATGGTGAGTGATTTACTAGATAGCATGTTTTACAAACTACTTTTGCCCATAAATGCTTATCCAAATTTGCATTATTGAGCATGTTCCTTGCTCTCTCTAGAAGAGCCCTAATCATGCTTCAACAACTCTATTTTGTTGTGGTGTATAGCTGGTGGTTTTATACTTTTCAATACTAAATTACTTGTAAGATTTTTGAAACTCTAAAGATGTGAACTCACCTCCATTATCTATTCTTAAACATTTGATTACCCTGCTAGTTTTATTCACAACCAAATCTTTAAATTACTTAAATACACTAAAAACATCAAAATTTATTTTAGACAATAGACCCATACTTTTTTGGAGAGATCATCTATAACCGTAACAAAATACAACGATCCTTCATATGAAATTACAAGGGCTGGGCTCCACACATTAGAATGAATATAATCAAGAATACCTTTATTTGCATGACTTCATGCACTAAAATTCCATCTAATTTATTTCCGAAAAACATAATTCTTGCATGAATTCAAATCTAAAGATTTTAAACCAAGAAATAACTCATGATTTTTCTATACCTTTAACCCTTTCTCACTCATGTGGCCCAAACATAGATGCCATAGATGAGCAAGATCTTCTATTGTTTTAGATACCATAAATTTTTAACTAATATTTGAATTCTCATTAAATATCTAAAGATTTCAAACTTTAGAGCCTTCATTATGAATAAATCACCTTTAGATACCTTAAGAGCTCCACCTTGACCTATGTACTTCTAACCATAGGAATCTAATTCACTCAAAGAAATCAAATTTCATTTAAGTTCTGCTACATGTCTTACTTCTATAAGAGTACTTACTATACCATCAAACATTTTTATCTTAATAATGTAGACACCTAATTTTGGCAACAAATATGTTCCAACCAGACTTCAGATTGATTTCTACCAAATAGGGCAAATTAAACCTAATAATTATTGAATGTCCTAATTCATCTGCACATCAAACATTAGTGATCAAAATTGTGTTGAGGTATCCCTATTTAGGGTATTATCCTATACACAATAGTAACCTCTTAAGGATTTATCTCTAGTCAACTTATGACCTATCAAATTGATAGTTTGGCCTTTGGACCCGTTAAGTGGGGCACTTGAATAATTTTTAAAGTGCAAAAATGCTAAGCATAATGAATTAACTAAGATAATTAAATTAAATACTTAAGTGAAATTTATATGTGAAATTAGTGAAAATAAATTTTGTAAAAAGGAAATTTAAATAAAAATGAGGTCATGATGATGTCATCATCCTCAAAATCAAGGAATTGAAAATATCTCCCCTAAAACCTTAAATTTAAAAATAGAGAGCCATGCTTAATAAATGGGATCTCTATCCCAAATATTAATTAGTTTTTCCCTCCTTAGCTTAACTAGGGTTAATATAAACTTAATTATGATTAACCCTAACCTAATTACACTTGGGTTAGAGTTAGATTGAAAGATTATAAATACAAGGCTTCACCCATTGTTTAACAAGCTCTTTTTGTGTAATGTTATGATGCAAAAATAACTTCAAAGACCCTCTTTGTAGTGTTATAATGCTTATTTGTTAAGAGAGCCAAGCCAAGCCAAAAAATTTTAAGGTGATAAGGAGAGATGATGCAAGGAACACCATTACCAAATATTATTTGATCACATAATCGAGCACATTCTTTTATGGCTCAAGGAAGATAAATAATAGTTGTTTTTTCTTCTATTTATAGTTACTTGTATTGTTCTCTTGCTCCTTGAGTGTCTAGGATTGAGTTGTTAGTTTTATTAGTGTGTTTTTATTTGGTTTTGATCATAATAAAATAATAATAATCTCCCCTCTTGGATTTATAGTGATCACAGAATGACACACTCGGTGGGACTCGTGCAACACAAAGTTCTTCTAACTACTTCGTAGGATGTTTTTATAACCATTTTTATGCCAATTTTTTGATTTAATCACCAAAAAGGTGAATAAGTTTGAAATCTCAACTGATCCATAGGGATCAATGATGATTTTTTAAAATCAAGGTTGGTCATTGGAATCGACATCGATTAGAAGAATTGTTAAAATTAGCTATAGGATATAATGAATCTAATAGAAAGCATAAATAAGAGATAAAAAAGTAATAATAATAAACAATAATTATATATCTAAGATAATAATATAAATGAATAAATAACTCAAATATGATAATTCAATATTAATCTGATATAAAATACATAAATAACCATTGCTTATATAGAGCAATGCATGCATGATAAAGATTAGGGAACTCACACAACACGTGTAGTTTAATTGATATCTATCTACATGAATAGTGGATTGAAACTCCACACTAATAAGATAGATGTTAAAATTATGTAAATGATCAACACAAATTGACTATTAGTTAAAAAAATTTATCATATCTTACTCTGAATAGTGGAGTGGAACTCCACTGTAACAAGATAAGTGTCTAAGTTAACTACTAGCTAAGCAAGCTTATCCTACCTAGTGAAAATTATTAATAAACTAATTACAATAAGAAATTATTTCACCAAATAATAAATACAAGTAAATGCAATAAATCAAATAAATGCACCAACACCGCCCCCCCATAAGCGAAGCTTAGATAGGGCTATGCAAATAAGAGTCCTGATAAATTGTAGCCATATTAGGTACTTTGTATAGATAGATGAGGAAAGGAGAAAACCCAAAGGAAAAAACTCCTAAAAATGAATGTCTAAGACACCACCCTGAAGAATTGATGTCCCCTAAAGCACTGATGTCTCGCACCCCCAAAAGATATCACAAGTGAAGATACTTTCTCTCAATGACAATTTTGGTAAAAATATCTACAATCTACTCCTCTGTAGGACAATATTGAAGATCAATGATCTTCACCTAAATTATCTCCTTGATAAAGTGCATATGGATCTCTATATATTTGGTTCTCTAATGATAAACTAAATTCTTTGAGATCTAGATAGTGTTCTGGTTGTCACAGTAGATGACTGATGGAATCCAAAATGGAACACCAAGCTCAGTGAGAATATTTTAAAGCCAAATAGCCTCAGTAATGGCATTAATAACACCATGATACTTAGCCTCTGTAGATGAAAGAGAAATAGCATTTTATTTCTTACTTTGCCAACAAATGGGGCTAGATCTAAAGTGAAAGTTGTAACTAGAAGTAGACTTATGATCATCATAATCACCATCCTAATTATAATTTATGTACCCCACCAAGTTTAAACCTATACCTATTGTATAGTGAATCCCATATCTGATGGTGCCTTCAATGTAGCTCAAAATACACTTGGAAACTCTCTAATGAAGCTTATGTGGTGTCTACATAAAGCATGGAACCATGCCAACTACATATGAAATTTTAGGTCGTGTATGAGTTAGATAGATGAGGCTACCTACAAATTGATGATATAATGTGGCATCAACCAAGGGAGTGGAACAATGAACCTCAAGTCTAACTCTAGATAAAAAAGAGTCGATGTAGGCCTACAATCAACCATGTGAAATCAAGCTAACAAGTCCATGGCATACTTGGGTTATGAAAGTGTAATCCCAAAAGAAGACTATGCTATCTGAATCTTAAGAAAATAATGAAATAATCCCATGTCTGTCATAGAAAACCTATCATGAAGTGCAGTCTTAACATTGTTGATGATGGATGTTGTGTTCCTTGTAATAATGAGATCATCAACATAGAGCACCAAGTACAATAGTGAATCCTCCTACCATAGAATATAGACATTTGGATTTGAATGACATTTCAAGAACCCAACAGAGAGAAGAAATGTGTCCATCTTAGAATACCAAACCCTAAGGGATTGTTTTAGACCATAGAGAGAATTTTTCAAGTAGCATACTAGTGAAGAATCTTGAATGAACCCCTGTGACTAATCCATACAAATCTCCTCATGAATATCCTTGTAAATAAATATGCTCCTCACATCCATCTGATGTACATCCCAACCATGAGCTACACCAATAGCTATTATCAAGTGAATAAAATTCATCTTAGCAATAGGTGAAAAGATTTTTATATAGTCAATGCCTTCTACTTGGGAAAAACCTTTGGCCACTAAGCATGCTTTATACTTATCAATATTTCCATCCACTACAAACTTAGTCTAATATATCCACCTACATCATATTGATTTTCTTCCCTTAGGAAGAGAAACAAGATTCCAAGTGTTGTTCTTAATCAATGAGTCATCATCTTCTTCCATCATTAAATCCCACTCAATTGTGCCTGTGGCTTTTAGAAAAGACTATGGATCAGAATTTGTTGCAATGTAAGAATGTGTAAGATCATGTTGTGACCATGTTATCCTTCTATCTAATATATCCCTAACAAAAGGGTCTACATCTTCCAAAGTTTATCTGTCCCAGAAAGGCATCAATGGGCAAGGATTTAGAGGAGGAGTAGTAGGAACATAACCTTCTAAACCCTATTTGGTAGGTATTACCTCATCATCCCTATGAGTAGATGAAGCAGTAGTATCATCATCACTATTATCTAATGTTTTTAAAGAAGAAGAATGAGAAATGTTATAAGATAAGTGTAAATGGATTTCTTCAAAGTAAACACTTCTCAATATAATAAGCTCATGTGAATCTAGATCAATGAGTTGATATCCTTTAACACCATCAGGATATCCCCCAAATATGCAAGTTTGGCTTTGTTGTTCTAAAGCACGATGCTTGTCTGAAGGTATATGAGCCCATGATGGACTGTCAAAGACTCTAAAATGATGCACATCTAGCTTCCATTACACAAAGATTTAAGAGGTGTTATCCCCTTTAAATCTTTGTGAAGAACTCTATTCTGTAAATATGCATCATAATTAATCACTTTTACCTAGTACTTAGGTACTAATAATATTACATGAATCATACAACTTTCCCTCTCTTTTAAGAATCTATTCTTCCTCTCTGCTACACCATTCTACTGAGATGTGTATGCAACTAGATGTTGAAGATCAATTCCTTCAAAAGCATAGAATTGTTCAAACTTGTTGTTCACATATTCCCTCCCATTATCTGTGTGAAGAATCTTGACATACTTCCAAGATTATTTCTTTGCTAGAGATTTGAACTCTAGAAATCTATCAAATACTTCACTCTTGAGTTTTAGAAAATAAACCCAAGTATATATGGAATATTCATCAATAAATGTGAGAACATAGCAGTTTTTACTAAAAGACAAAGTAGGTAATGGACCTGCTAAATCACTATGAACAAGTTTGAGGACTTGTGTAGCCCTCCAATCCTTCCCTTTATCAAACTTATCCTTTGGATGTTTGCCTAAGGCACAACCATGACATACACCCCTTAAAAACTAAATCTGTGAAAGTCTTGTAACCATCTCCTACTAACTAAGCTGTTGTAAATAGTGGTAGTTCAGATGACCAAACCACTCATACCATAACTTGCTCACTGAATCAGTGTGTGAGAGCAAAGCTGTAGAGAAAGACTGAGACAAAAAGTGGGAGAATGAATAAACCTAAGTATTATTGTCAACTTTTCCCACTGTAACTAAGGCATTATCCTCCAATTCATTGATTGATACAGAATCGAGTGTGAACTCAACTTTTCTATCAATATCAAAGTGAGTGATTTAGTAAATAGAAACAAGGTTAGTTGATAACTCTAACACACAGAGGACATCCTCAAATACACCAATATCAATATCAACTATACCTTTTTCTATAACATTTACCTTATAATCATCACCTATAAGAATATGAGGCAAACAACTTGGTTCTAATCTAGAAAATTATTTTTGATAAGAACCCATATGGTGTGAAGCACCTAAGTCAATGACCCATGACTTGGGATAATTTTCCAGTGCAACTAGTGCCATAGCTTTCCCTTTCCTTGAATTTGGAGTGGAAGAATCCTCTGAAGAGGATTGATTGATGTTATTCTTTTTTAGAAGACCCTTAAGTTCATCAATCTATTTCTTCCAACAATACTTTTCACTACAAAACCTCTTTTTGAAATAAGGGCAAAGAGTGCCAGTCTTTTTTTTGTGAATCCCCTTTCTCAGTAGTGGATTTATAATCTCCTTGTGAGGAAGATTATTTCTCTTTATTCTTATCTTTTTGTGACTTATTCTACTTCTTTTCACTTAAACCTGTATTTGATGCTAATGTTGAAACTTGCTTATATTGAGGTTGACTTACAACTAGAGCTTGAGATTTGAATGACTTGATTAGACCAATAACTATCAACTTTTCTTCTTCAGCCATTATAATCTCAGAGAATAGCTTAAAGGTGGGCATTTGATAAGATGTGCCCAATGTGAGCCGATGAGTCTAAAAGCTAGAGACAAATGATGAATATTCAGGACCTAATTTATGTAAGGCACTAAAAATCAATTGAATATTCTTTTTATCAATTTTATATTCATAAATTTGTGCTCTAAGATCTATGACCTTAGTGATGTAGTCTTGTATTGTAGCATAATTTTTAGGATCCAAACTAATGAGTTCATTGTTAATTTGGTAACCACAAACCTCAGCTATTTTGCCAAACAATGATGCTAATTTATGCCAAGCCTCTTTTAGAGCTGTACATTTTTCAAGATAGAAATTTAAATTTAAAGACATGTAAGACCAAATACATCCAATTACTTTAGTAGTTTCAAAAAAAAAGTGTTGCAACTCTTTTGCATCAGTAGGTGGAGTAAGAAGAGTTGTTATGTAAGGCATATATCCTAGCATCATTAATGTATTCCATGTATTATAGTTGTATGTTGTTAATAGTGGGAACTTAAGATTCTCCATGATGCAATCAAAAACAAACTATCACAAAGTAGAAATCAAAGTAAAAAACACGCCACAAAACCTCCTTAAATTACTTAGTTTTATCCCACCTAGCAATTATTTTTGGCACTTTATAATTGAGTGTAATTACAAGGCTGAATTATAATTTTTTTATTTTATAAAAAGCTTATTTAGGCCTTCTAGTCTAAAAGTATTAAAAAATATGCACTTTATTACAAATTTTTTTGCACCAATGTGTTGTGTTTGAAAAAATATTAACTTTAAAAAAAAATGGGACCTCAATTCAAGGTTGTATGTGAAATTTAGGAGCATCTAAAAATGTAAAAATGAGGATAGACAAGAACTATAGTATAAAAATTTGATTTCTAGAAAAATATGAAAAAAACTAAAAGTAAAATAGTGAAGAATACAAAATTTTAAGCTATTTCAAAAAACAAATGCTCAAAAATACCTCCTGATGTTCAAATGGTGGGCTCCCAAAGTTGCCCTTTCAAATCTACCTGCTGATCCATGAGGCCTACCAAATAAATAAATAAATTTGGTCTTCACAGTCCATACAGTCAGTACGACTATACCTAGAAGCAAAAAAAAATTATCTTTCAGGGTGACTGTGTCCAAATTGGATAAATTTTATATGGATCTGTAGGTTTTGACATCTTCCAAAGGCAACCATGAGGTCCATTTTGCTCAGAAATGCTTAGATTTTTAGGTACCCACTAGATTTAGACATGGTGACTCTAGATCAAACCCTTACCAATTTCACCTCTTATGCCCAATTTGGACAAAATTGTAGATGATTTTGACTATCTTGAGTACTTTAAACTCAATGGTGAGCTCAAAAAAATTTCACAAAGCTCCAATTTATGTCAGTATGTAAAATCAAAAAATTGATCCTATATCTAGATTTTTTTTTTTGAATATTTAGCAATATATAGATTCAAGATGGCTCTAGTACCATGTTATAATTAGCTATAGGATCTAATAAATATAATAGAAAGCATAAATAAGAGATAAAATAGTAATAGTAATAAACAATAACTGTATATCTGAGATAATAATAGAAATGAATAAATAATTCAAATATGATGAATTAATCTAATAATTCAATATTAATATGATATATAATATATAAATATCCATTGATTGATTATATAAAGCAAGGCATGCATGATAAAGATTAGGGAACTCACACAACATGTGTAGTTCAAGTAATATCTGTCTACATGAATAGTCGAGTGCAACTCCACACTTACAAGATAGGTGTCTAACTTGTGTAAATGATTAACGCGAGTTGAATATTAGTTAAACAATCTTATCCTATCTTACCCTAAATAGTGGAGTGAAACTCCACTATAACAAGATAAGTGTCTAAGTTAACTACTAGTTAAGCAAGCTTATCCTACCTAGTGCAAATTATTAATAAACTAATTACAATAAGTAATTAGTGCACCAAAATAATAAATAATAAATACAAGTAAATGCAAAAATCAAATAAATGCACCAATAAGAATCGGTAATGATCTTTGCATCAATGTAATGTCCCCCTTTTAGGATAAAATATTGAATAAGGGTTTTCCCTAAAATCCCAATATTATGAAAATCAATTCTAAATTCTAAAATTTGAAAAATCAGCCAACCCTAGTTAAAAATAAAGCTTCAACACACACCCAATATCACCAAACCCTTGGTCCTAAAGTACAAGGGATAAATAAACAATTTTTAGTAATTGATTCAACCTTAATTTACCCCAAAACAAGTAAATATGAGCAACAATTGAAAATTAATGAAAGTGTAACTTTTTCACTTGAATGAAGATAAATTTATAAAATATGCTTACTAAAAAATATCTAATTTTTCTCAAAAAAATAGTAGCTATTCTCTCTCCAAAATATTCTTCAAACCCTTGCAATCCTCATTGAAAAAATGCCAAAAATATCTGAATAATTCATCACCTTTCTAGGGCACCCAAAGTGACCAAATAACCTCCCAAGTGAAGCTGCCCCAAGTCAAAAGGATACAATAAAACAAGAATTAAATATTATTCATAAACTAGGGTCTAGGGCACCCTCAAGAACCTTAGAAGCTTGCCTAGCCAAATTCCCATGGTTAGAAAAAATTATAAATTATTTATTAAGCCCAAATCATCATTTCATGAAGTCAAATTCACCATAAATTTTTTCAAATAAATAAATAATAATTCAAAAAATTATTATTTATTTTTCCAATCAAATAACCCTTAAAAACCTTGCCAATCATCCAATGCCACACTTCAAAAAATTAGTAATAAATTCCAACAACAAGTTTTGAGTAATTAGGCACCCAATTTTTCCTCAAAACCCTCTCCAAACGTCACCAAGGAAAATTGCATCATTCTTAGGGCAAGCAACAAAATATTTCTTTGTAAGGTTGTGTCAAAAAACACTATTTTATTCATAAATCAACTCAAAACTGTAGGAGTAATTATTGGGCATACATCTGAATCGTTCTTCAAGTATGAATATTCACAATATAAAATTCAGCATATGAAGAATAAGATCTTCACCTTGTATTTGTACCCTCCAAAGGAGGGAAAACCACCTTGTGGGGGTAAAATACCTCTTAACACCTCCTTGCCAACTTTTTAAGATGTATTTTATTTTCTTTGATCATCTCCCAAGCCAACATACCTATTTTTCCAATTATAACATTAAATTAATTACCTTAATAACAAATAGTAATTAAAAAAATTTAGGCAATAATTCAATAATTATTTAACATTTAATTACCATATTGGTAAAAACCACTTTTAAAAATATTCTATTAATCAACTCAAATTGCCTTATATGGATAAATGATTAAAAACACTATTTGGGAAACCATAATTAATTAATAAAATAAAACCCCAAAAGTGATACCTTAGTCTATGGATAAAGTAGACTAAATGTCTTCGATACCTGTTCATAAGTGATTCAAAAATGGGGACATTATAGTCCTCCCTTCCCAAAATTAATTTCCCTCAAGAAATTGTAAACTTGAATGCTCCAAGATTGACTCACTTTCCCAAGTGGCATCCTCAAGTGGCAAGTCCTTCCATCTAACCAAATATTTATTGATGCTATGGTTCCTTAAATTCTTCTCATGTATCTCAATGATAGAATCCAAAATCAAGATTAATTTTCCCTCTTCATCCAACAAGGGCAGTTCTAAAGAAGTAGTAATATACTACCCAATAACCTTTTTGAGACAAGAGACATGGAACACATTATGTATCTTACCATTTTCTAGAAGCTCCAACTCATATGCTACTTTTCCCACTTTATTTTTCACCTTATATGGCCCATAGAAATATGGTTTTAACTTTTCAAAACCACTTTGTTTTAGGGAGGATTGCCTATAAGGTTGTAACCTCAAAAAGACCCAATCTCTCTTCTCAAATGACCTCTCAATCCTATGTTGATATGCATACAAATTTTGTTGGTTTTGAGCATGTTGTAGATTCTCTTTTAGTTCCTTCATGATGTCATAACCTTTTTTACATCAAATATTTTTCTCTTGGTAGTCTACTATCCATTATAATTAAAACAATGAAGGAAAGTGCATCATAGCCATAAATCACTTTAAAAGGAGTCATACCTATAGACATGTGGAAAGTTGTGTTATAACAATGTTCAACCATATGCAACCATTTCATCCATGTTGTTTGTTGGCTCAAAACATAGTTCCTTAAATACCCTTCCAACCATTTATTACAATTTCTATTTGCCCATTGGTTTGTGGATGATAACTGGTATTAGGTGTGAGCTCAGTACCTATCTAATGAAAGGGCTATGGCCAAAATAAACTCATGAACCTATTATCTCTATCACTTATAATGTTTTTGGGCATCCCATGTAATTTAAACACTTATCTCAAAAACACATCAACAACCATAGGAGCATTGCACTTTCCTGGAAGTGGATAAAAATGGACATATTTTGTGATTCTATAAACTAGAACATATAAAAAATTCTTACCTTGAATCATAGGCAATTCGGTAATGAAATCCATGGAGATGCATTCCCATTTTTTTGAGGGAATAGGAAAGGGATGCAAGAGACCAACAAGAAACTCAAGCTCATTTTTTATTTTTTTGACATACCAAACATTCCCAAATGTACTTGAGTACCGCCTTCTTCAATCCCTTCCAATAGAACCTCTCTCTCAGAATATTGTAGGTCTTGAAATACCCTTGGTGAATAGTCAATGAAGTGTCATGGGAAGCCTTTAAACCATGTGCTTTACCTTAGATTTGGGTACCAAATAGATGCTATCATTTTAGAGTATAAGCCCATCTAAAAATTTGAACCTTTTATCAATAATTACCCCTTCAAGTAAGTCACTAGAAAACTATTCTTTAGCGTATTCCATGGTAATCAACTCTCTCCAATATGCTATTATAAATGACATAGAATTCTACATTTTCTTGTAAAAGTTTATGACATGAAATATTTACTTAAGGGGACCCATGAATCATACCTTGAAGAGTCACTTCCTTGTCACCCACCTTGAAATTGAGTCTCAATTTTTTTAGTTGAGGGTGAATTCCCCTAATGAATGCATTTATTGGATCCCAAGCATAAGATCCATATCCCCTATGTCAATCATGTAAAAATAATCACATACCTCGTATTCCCCTAGAAAAATGGTGAGCTTGGTAATTTTTTTGGTGCATAGTAGGGAAAATACATATGCTATTGTCATTTTGAATCCTTTGAAATCTTCTCTTTAAAGATTTAACTTAGCTTCCAAATTTGTATAAATCAAATTATGGGTAGCCCCACTATCAATCAAGATGGTTACCTTATGTCTCTTTAATGTCTCACTTACATAAAAATGATGATTCTTTGGTGCCCCAGAAAGAGTAGCAAGAGTGCTTCCCATTTATTGATTGTCCTCCTCATATACATGCTCATCAATAACATTTTCATTTTCCTCAACATTAGTACCAATAAAATCAAAATCTGAATCATCATTAATTACCTCAATGTAATAGACTTGTTCTTTGCCCATACAATGGTTACCTTTAGTCCATAGATCTTTGCGAGTGAAGCACAAACCTTTCATTCTCAATTCATCTCTTACATCCTTCATATTGTTGCTATAGGATAGCGCTTTATGTGGAGGAACATAGGGATGAAAAGGCTTTTTTGATGGCATATTAGGTGCTGCCTTAGGCTGCCCATTTGGTACCTTTGGTGGCCCACTAAAATTAGAGCTTGGTTTCCTTGTATTTCCCACTTTTGGTAGTGAATAAGTGGCTTCCCTTGGCTTCTATTTTGACCAAACATTGCCCCTATAAGCTGAACATTCTAGATCCAAAGCTTTAGTAATCGCATCTTATAAAGAAAGAGGGTTAAAATATTTTACCAAACCTATCAAAGGCTCAATCAAACCCTCCATAAAGAGAACAAACAACCTTATTTCACTAACATATGGTACTATGATGGAAATATTTTGAAAATGAGCAACATACCTTACAACATCATGATCTTGCTTGAGCTGTGCCAACTTACAAAAGTGAATTTTTTGATCTCTTCTATCAAACCTCTCCATTATCCCCTTGTTAAATTATTCCAATGTAGTAATATATTCATGGATTTTTGTGATCATGCCATGAAACCACCACTCATGAACAACATTCTCCAAGTGTAGTGTGATAAATTTGAGAGCCTCATCCTCAAACATGGGGCTGAGTGATAAATATATCTCCAATTTTTGCAACCATAATCTCACTGGAAGTTTATCAGTACCATCAAAAATAAGTAAAGAAACCTTAACCAACCTTTGTTTCAACTATCTATGGGGTTGCATTTTTGGTCCTCTTGATTTTTTCCCATTCTTCATCTCACAAAAAGACAAGAGTGCTTGTGTGTCAAAACTAAGGGATGCATATCCTTGTTGGCATTTATCAAGTGGGTCACACATTGGTGTCTCAATATCAATCATTAGTTCTCTTTGAAAAAAATTAGCCTTAAATAATTTATGAGAGGTTTGGTGGAAACATTCACATTGTCACTTGATTTTCCTTCTCCATTAAAGGGATGGCTCTTGCTTGAAGCTAAAGTGGCCTTCAACATAGCTGTAAATTGCATATCCAAATATGTTGAAGATCATTCTGGCTCTCTTTGATCAAGCCCTACAAAAAAGTAGCATGTTCTGAATTAAACCCTTGGTCATCCATGGATATAACTTTGGATCAAATACAAATTAATCCACTAACCTGTTTTTAAGGAATTAAGCCAGAAAGAACAAGTTTGGATGTTTTTTAATAAATTTTTCATTTTGCTATGTCAAAATTTTACAAAGGTTTTTGGATGTTTTTTATAAAAAAAATCATTTTGATATGTTAAATTTTTAAAAAGGTTAAAAACTCATTCACATTTGGTTAAGATGTTTAAAATTCATTTAATAATTTATCTTTTTTGCATTTTTCCAAGCTTTTACAAGTGCAAACACGACCAAGGGCCCAAAATTTTTAAACACATTTCAATTTGGTGTTGGTAAAAAGAACTTGCATCTTTAGTTAGATTTTTTATGGTTTTTTTCAATTCTTATTTTTTCTTTAGTTATCTTTAAAAAAAATAGATTATATTATTTGATTGTGGAAAACATAAAATTTAATGTGTATGTTGTCCCCTCATCCACTTTAGGGAACCCATGTGACCAAAAGTGCTTGGTTTATTGTCGTTATTTGTAAAAAGTGTGTCAAAAATAATGTCATGTATGCTCTCCTCAAGCTCTGAGTGACTTGGGTGAATCAAAAGTGACCTCTAAAGTATTTCCCTTTTTATTTATTTATTTTTATGCATTTGGCTTGTGGTCGGGAGTTCATCACCTCTACATGAGTTATTTAGGAGTACGTTGACCTAGGATTTTATCTCCCAACATCATACCAACCCCATTCCATAATGGGGTATGTAAATTGGGAAAATATTTGGATGGGATAGTGGTGAATGGTTAGCCTGACCATCTTAATGGGTACCTAGTCCATGAAATAGCTAGACATCATACTCCACTAAGCAATACATAGTTGGAGTCACTATGTAAAGGAAAAGACCCTTGCATAGTAAGCTAGGTAGTTTGGATTTAATTGATGTGATTTCACCCTTATGTTAGACACACTTGGGACCATCTAGTACTACAAAACTTATAGATTTTTATTCAAACCCCACTTATCGTGAAATTTCATGCCAAATGTTGAATGCTCATCACTCTAAGTTTGTGTCATGTATCAATGTTTGAGAGATAGAGGGGGTGTAAAAACTCTATCTATACTTGTACTTTAATTATTGGAATAACACCTAATTCTTCATAAGCATTAGTATATCAGTGGAAACTTGTGTTAAAGCTATGCACCCCCATGTTAGTTATAAGAATAGGACAAGCCATTTGTGCTACCTCTATTTTATTTGATTTACATGTGTGTTTTAATACTAGAAACTATTTTTAAGTTTGTTCAAAATGATTCATAACCATCACACATTTTTACACTACTTTAACCTAAGAGGTGTTATTATGTTTGTTTGGTGACACTTTTGCCTTAAATTTTTCATTTCAAAACATTTGTGTGTGTGTGTCACTTGTTTAAATAGGGTGTTGTTATGTTGTCCATTTCATCCTAAGTATTTGCCTTGGAGTTTTGAAAATCATTGTCATACCTTTTGATTGAAGTAGCATCATTATGTTGCTCATGTTGTTTCAAAGCATTTCCTTATTTTAAACTGAGTTCAAAATCATGTATGCTTTTGGTCTATAATTGGTGTTGGTATGCCATCTATTTGGGTCTAGGAAGTTATCCATTTGAGGAATCCAAGTATTTTAAACTAAGTTCAGAATTTGTCTTGTAATGTTTAGATTCAAAATTGACTGGTCTACACCTATGTCTTACTTAATTATGGCTTGAGTGTTTACCTCTCACCTCTGAATTGTGTAACTTAGACTAATTCTATGCTTGCTTTGAAGCCCCTTTCGCCTAGATCTCAAAAGTGGTATATTTTCTATGTGCCTTAGTTTTATTTTTTGCCTTAAACTAAGTTCAAAACTCTCTTTTTAAGTACAAACTTAAGCTCGGTTAGTTTGAATTGGAGCCTTGCTTATCACTTGGATTTGAATGCATTACTCATCACTTTTACTTTAATTATTTGAGATTGAATTTACCAATTAGTTTAGGCATGTGCCTAGGGTGAATGCCTTATACCAAGGTCAATTTTGTTTTATAATCCATGTTCTTATATGGAGTCAAAGTGTTTCAAACTATTTGCCTTAGAGATTATATTAATTTGAAGTTTTTACCTAAACCTAGTTTGTTTTAAAAGTCTAGATTTGTACCTTCTTACCAAAGACCTAGAATTTACCTTTTAGTTTTTAGACTTAGTTTGTTTTAAAGTCTATCTTTGTGTCTTATTACCAAAGACTTAGAATTTTCCTTAGTTTTTAGATTTCACTCATGCTTTTTGAGTCTAGCTTTGTGTCATGTTTCTAAAGACCTAGCATCATTTTCATTTTAGACCTAGATTATATTTATTTGAAACACTGTAAAAGTTAGGATTTAAATTTGCTATTCATTTGACCATTTATATGCAATACCTCAGACCTTGAAGGTATTTGAGACCAATTTTACCATTGATGATTTTGGAGAGGATGTCCATTCTAGGCCATTTTTAGATAGTTGGTAATAATAGATCGAGTTTTCCATTTAGACCAATTTTATAGACATTTAAGCATTAACCAATTATTTTAGACCATGCCTCAAGAGTTTTTGGAATTAAAGACCTTTTCTTCATGAGATGTTAGTCATGAATTTGGATATGCCTTGCTACACATGTAGAGGAACCATGTACAATCTAGATTACAAAAATGTAGTCACAAATAATGCCTTTATTCAAGACTCATATAGTGATGATATAGTTTGTGAAATGGATCCATATCCCCCTTATACTACTCAATATGCATAACAAGGCCAAGATCCATTAGCACACTACCTAGTTAATACACCTCCTTATCCAGGTCAAGAACAAGAACAAACAACTTAATATCTTGCTAGTATGCCATCTATTATCAAACAAGTCCTAAAATAGCCTTACTATGTTATAATGCCATCAACCTATGACCCATACTTGATTAATCATCACTTTCTTGAAAAAAGGATGAGGTTTTGGTCAGAGTCATAGAGGTAGGGGCCAATTTTTTGGAAGACTTTCCCCATGAAAACCTACCTAGTCTAGTTAGAGTGCCTAGAAACATACCTTATACCCAAACTATCAAGAAGGTCTCTACTAGTTACCCTCATGCACTTATGCCATTGAAAAACCAAGATATAAATATGATTTCAAAGGGAAAGAGCTTCATGTTATATTAATGTTTTCAAATACAACAATCATATTAGAATTATCTTAATCTAGCACATAATTTCAATGCATTAGCCATATCAAATTATCTACTTATAGAACTAACTCCTTTAACATGAGTGCTAGTTGATTTGTTATGTCATGATAATCTAGGTGTAGACCCATTTTCTTGAATTAATTTGATAGGTGACATGTTTAATGTCCCATTCATTGAGGAAGTGATTATTGCCTCTACTCAAGACCATGTTCCAAATGTAGTGGATAACATTAAAGTGTCTTCTTATTTAGGCTAAGGTGGGTGAAGTTCACTACCAAATAATCCATAACAATAAGTACCTCTTTCCACTACCATGAGTGGTTCACAATAGCATGGGGTAATAATGCCTAGTTCCAAACCATTGTTAGGGTGTGGAGCTAAAAGCTTCAACTGTTTGCAGACACGAAGAAGAGGTTGTTGAAGAACCAGAGGAACCGGCATCGATAGCATGACCGACGTTGGTCAGATACAATGCAGAAGGCAATTGATGATGGCAGCTAGTCGGCCGACGTCGGCAGCACCAGGCAAGCAGGGACCGGCGTCGATCGCCTATGTGTTCCAGAACTGCTATTGACGAACAGTCAGTTAAGTGAAGTGAGTGTTTGCATGTCAAATGACTAATTATAGTCACGAGCTGCGTGTCTAATTATTGTAGTTAGATTTCTATTTTTGTAACCATGGGATTCTATTTAAAGACCCATGAGGCATGTATTGTAATTATCAAGAAGGCAAGTAAAAGCATTGAAGCAAGCAAGGTCAAGGAGATCAGCTGAAGCATTCAAGGAGGGATAATAACTCAGGCTATAGAGTTGGTTTGTGTTGAGCAAGAGAGAGAGGGAAGAAAGTCTTGAGGTGTGGCAAGCCTTTGAGGTGGAGGAAGAAGTGGCATCTTCCTTATTGTATTTTCTTCTAGTAATATTTAATACAAGAGTGTGTATTGTCTCTCAAATTCTTTACTGTCTCAAGTTTCTAGTTACTTTATCATTCTGGTATAATTCCATGTTTAATTGCTTATAAGAAAGTAATCAATTGTGCTTCCGTTGGATAAGGGGTCACCTAACAGTTGGTATCAGAGCTACGGTTTACAGGGAGTAGGTTATTGTTTTTTGATTACAGGTCATTCATAGGGTTTTTTGATTGAGTGGGAGTTCAGCAATGGCAGAAGAAAGTAAGCTATGAATGGAGAAGTTTAATGGAAAGAATTATCAACACTAGAAGATGCAGATTGAGGATTATCTGTATCAGAAGGATCTATACTTACCATTGGGTGGGGTTGCATGCAAGCCCATAGATATGAAGGATGAAGAATGGAGTGTTCTTGATCAGAAGGCTCTCGGTTATATAAGGTTGAGCCTTGCATCGTCTGTGATTTCCAGCTTATCATAGTGCAAGACAACGGAAGAGTTGATAAAGTCCTTGGCGAATTTATACGAAAAGCCCTCGGCTTCTAATAAGGTATATCTTATGAAGTAGCTATTTACTTTGCAAATGCAGGAAGGTGGATTGGTACATACTCATCTCAGTGATTTCCATGGTTTGGTAAACCAGTTAGCTTCAGTCAATATTGTTTTTGATGATGAGGTAAAGGCTCTCTTGATTTTATGCTCTTTGCCTGAAAGTTGGAACAGTTTGGTTATGGCAGTAAGTAATTCTGCATCTACTTCTAAAATCTTAAAAGTTGATGATGTTGTGAGTGTGATCTTGAATGAGTAAATACGCAGGAGAAGCATAGGTGAATCATCAGGTAATGCTCTAAGTGCAGAAAGTAGGGGAAGGCAAAGGGAGAAGGTTGAGTAAGGGAAATCAAGGTCAGGAAGGAGATCTGAATCCAAAGGTGTTACCTGCTAGTTTTGTGGAAAGAAAGGACATAAAAATAAGGAGTGTTGGTTGAGAGATAAAGAGAATCAACATGCAGGTATTGAAGAAGTAAAGGATGCAAATATTGTGGTACAGGACGCTCTCATACTTTCTTTGGATAGTCAGGTAGGATCATGGATTTTAGATTTTGGTTCATCTTTTTATGCATCCCCAAACAGAGATTTGTTCCATGAGTATGAACAGGGAGACTTTGGAGTGATTTATTTAGGGGATGGTATGCCTTGTCAGATAGTTGGCAAAGGGAAAGTGTAGCTGAGATTGCAGAATGACAACACATGGGTGTTGAAGGAGGTCATGCATGTTCCAATTCTGAAGTAGAGTTTGATTTCTGTTGGAAGGTTGGGTGACAAGGGATGCACAATAACCCTCACAGTGGATTCTTGGAAGGTTACCAAGGGTGCACTTGTTCTAGAAAGAGGTAAGAAAGTAGATACTCTTTATCTATCTACTTGTATTACTGATTCTACTTCTGGTTTATCTACTTCAGCTATAGATTCGAAGATGTGGCTTAATAGGCTTGGTCACATGAATAAGAAGGGAATGGACGTTCTTGATTCAAAAGGTATGTGTTCAAATTCGGAAAGCATAGATAGATTTCATTACAGAAAAAGGAAATTTGATGCTTTTGACAGGAACAAAGAAGCCTTGGTGTTTATGGAGGAGATGAAGGACAGAGATCAGTTACAGAGGCTAAATAAATTTGAGCAGGGCAGCATGGACAGAGGTTTGATCCAAGATGAGCTCACGGATAAAGATTTCATCACTTACAGGAACACACAGATGCTGATGTCGGTCACTTGGGACCGATGTCGATCAGCCAAATATCGGCATCGGTCATGTGCAGACCAGCAGGGTCAGTAGGTCGGGTAGGAGAAGTCTGACGTTGGTCATCAGGATCGACATCGGTAGGGGGACATCAGCGTCGGCCAGGGAAATGACGTTGATAGTCAGGGTCAGTGTAGGGAACTGACATCGGTCGGGAGTAGACTGGGAGATGGCCGAGATCAATCACTGGAACGGATGATGGGTGGACAGTTAGCTGTCAAGGAGTCTCAAACACCCATATGGAGGTCAGAAATGGTAAGTGAACCTCATATTCATTGTTCACCTTCTTTATATTACTTACTGATAGTCAAGAACTAGGAAGATGGAAGAAGAAATGCAGGTAGAATCCAAAAATAGTGGGAGCTTGGCATGGATGAGGAGTGTGAGTCCTTGGAGAAGAACCAAATAGGTATTTGTTGGTAGAGTTGTCAGCTGGAAGAAAGCACTGGATTGAGGGATGGATTCCCATATTAGAGAAGAGAGTGGATGGACACGTGAGACAGAAGGCTATGGTATATGGTCTTGATTAGGCTGCAGAGCAATGGAGGTTTGACCATTGTATTTTATCTTTACCAGGTTGGATAATATTAGCTACATTATCCTGTTACTATATTGTGTTACTTGTTGCAGGGTTTCATATACAGGGAGTTTTCTGAGCTAAGGGTAGAGTTGGTTCAGAAGTATGTCATGAAGAATTTGGGAGCAACAAAATTCTTGTGGCATAAGTGACAGGTATAGCATCACAGGTTTGCATGGTGGTTGGTCTTCAATAGTGACTTTGAAGAGGGATACAGAGCCAAAGGAACAAAATAGATGGTGTACAGGTATAGGTACAGTAGCAGCTGTTTATCTCCAAGTGGGAGATTGTTAGGGTGTGGAGTTAAAAGCTTCAATTATTTGTAGACATGAAGAAGAGGTTGTTGAAGAACCAGAGGAACCGGCATCGACATCATGACCGACATTGGTCAGATACAGTGTAGAAGGCAACCGACAATGGCAACTAGTCGGCTGACGTCGGCAGCACCAGGCAAGCAGGGACTGGCATCGGTCGCCTGTGTGTTCCAAAACTGTTGTTGACGAACAGTCAATTAAGTGAAGCAAGTGTTTGCATGTCAAATGACTAATTATAGTCACGAGCTGTGTGTCTAATTATTGTAGTTAGATTTCTATTTTTGTAACCATGGGATTCTATTTAAAGACCCATGAGGCATGTATTGTAATTATCAAGAAGGCAAGTAAAAGCATTGAAGCAAGCAAGGTCAAGGAGATCTACAAATGTAAGGTCAAGGAGATCAGCTGAAGCATTCAAGGAGGGATAATAACTCAGGCTATAGAGTTGGTTTGTGTTGAGCAAGAGAGAGAGGGAAGAAGGTCTTGAGGTGTGGCAAGCCTTTAAGGTGGAGGAAGAAGTGGCATCTTCCTTATTGTATTTTCTTCTAGTAATATTTAATACAAGAGTGTGTATTGTCTCTCAAATTCTTTGTTGTCTCAAGTTTCTAGTTACTTTATCATTCTGGTATAATTCCGTGTTTAATTTCTTATAAGAAAGTAATCAATTGTGCTTTTTTTGGATAAGGGGTCACCTAACAACCATAGCATGTTATTCCCACTCCTCAACCAGCTGCTTCTTCAAGCACACGATAGTAGGGGAAAAGTAACTAGGCTCAAGCCAATGTTTTACTTGAATAAGTGATGAATGTTATCCCACCTCAATAAGTGATGGTTAATATTTTACATCCACAAACATAAACCAATTTACCACCTCAATAAAGGTAGAACATTATGCCACCTCAATAGATGATACAAACATTCCACCTCAATAGGTAGTGACAAATGTACCTTAACAGACTAATATACCTCAATAATCATAAACATTTTCTAATCAACAACATGTTACTATTTGTCAATGATAAATGGCAAACATCCAATAAGCATCTAGTTCACAATAGGTGTTTTTTCAACAAATAAGTGTTAACATCCAACAAGTACCTATTAGGCAATCATTGCCTTTTATCTACCAAGTGCTACATATTAAAAGACAAGGCCCTAGTCAATAATAATTACCTTTTATATAGCTAGGGTTGATTAGTTGACAACAAGTTACTACTCAAACTTATCAAGCATAATAACTTCCACAAAGACATATACTTACATCACAACCATAATTCCCTCAGACCCATGGCCATAATCTGAATCCAAACCATAATATTTACCAACAATGAATGTACTATCAATAACTTGATCCCAATATGTGGATGCATATTCCTAATTGATTGGTCCATCAAACCAACATTCCAAAAAAATCCATACCTCCATTGTACCCTGGTCAAGGTAATCCACCTTTGACTGCCCAGCCACAACTATAACCAAATGTGCCATCAAGTTTCCTAACCCAAGAACTATAACAGATGAAAGATGTCATTATAGCCATTCAGATAAGAAAGTAGATCAAGAGTTTAAATTGGATGATGTGTGTTTATACACATTTAACATGGAGTATCTTTTGTGAAAATAAGATTGTAATAAGGGGAGATTAGTATAGTGTTAGTGTATGAAATTAAAATCTAAAATAACACACTAATAGCTAACACCTTAAGCCTAACTCAAAAGGGGAGCATAATGAACAAAACTAAATATAAAACACAACTAGAATGTAAAAGATAAATGATATTTCACCTTCCTTGGATGCTCCAAATGTATTGTTGAAGTGGCTTACTTGGCTTGTGCTCAATGAGTCTTCATCAAAGGAGGCTTGCCTATCTCCTCTTATTATTGGCACCAATAGCTTTATGATGACTTTAGATTAGATCAAAAATTGGACATGATAACACTACATCAATAGATTGAGAGAGATTTTTAGAATTATAATTTTAGACCAAAAGAGTTTAAAATTATGGTTATGAGGCCTTGTATTTATAGATTTTTGGAAATGATCAGAATGAACCTGAACCATCCATCTCAAGATCAAGATGTGTGGCTAAGAATCCATTCAGTTTTGGAGGTCAAAATAAATAAATTACCTCATAAATATTTAGGATAGAGAAGCATTAATGGGGAATGAGAGGGTTTAATCATATATTTTATGTATTTATGGCCTAGGGATGCCTTCCCAAGAAATGATGTAGAAACTCACAATCAATTTCCAAAAAAAAAATTCAAAAATCTCCATGGAATATTAACTTAAGTTCTTGATTCAAATTAATTAGCCTTAAACATGATTTAGTCACTTTTGATGCAAATTTTGGCAATTGGTGCATAAACTAATCAAATTAGTTAAAATATCATATTATTGGCTTAAAATTTGACTGGATTGAAATTAGAAGGTGATGTTAGATGCATTGTATTATTTATCCCATTTAAGATTTTGCCAACACAAAATAATAAAGGCACATGTCTCGTGTAATAAACTTGGTAAAAAAGAGAATCCAAAGCAACTAGGTGCAAAAATGTCATTTTGACTTGAAATGATCTGATCAAAGTTAGTTGTCTCATAAATTAAACTGCCCCACTTCATGATACTTTGGAAAAAATTGGTATTTATATATGATAGATTCAAATCATTTAGCGTGTTTTAAATTTTTTATCCCAAATTATGATATTTGATGGAAATTAGTCAAAGGCCTAGTTGGAGATCATTGGTAGCCAGTTTTAAGTGTCTACAATTTGCCCCTATTTGGGAAGGTGTTACAAGTTATAGGTATAGTAAAATCTTCTCAAAAAATGAAAAGTTCCTTTATTCCTACAACTTCAATGACAATGGATGAACTGTATGATGTCCCCTTGAGGGAACAGTTGGCATAAGTAAGTTGATAAATGGTCCCTCAAAAAGAAAGAAGCAAAAAGAGGGGACCAAAGAAAGGAAGATGATGGGGTGAGAACATAATGATTGAAAAAAGCAGTTAAAATCACTAAGAATGTAAGTGGGATGGTGTTCAATGGTTTGCCCAAAGGTAATTATAAGCATTGTACCCTAATGGTGGCAACATGATATGATAACATAATGATTTGCTGAAAGGTGGTTATAATAATTGAGAAAATGAAGCTACCCTAGTTAGGATAAACAAACATAAGAAAACATGACATTGTTTTAGCAAAAAGAACATAAATTTGATGAGAACACAATGATTTTACCAAAGGCAATCATAAGCATTATACCCCAATAGTGGAAAACATGATTGATTGGTTGATGATGATGATAACTTGAAACAGAGGGTAATGATGATTTGGAACAACCTGGTAGTAAGGAGATGCTCATTTAAACTAACAAAGGTTGAAATTATTTCACAATTAATTACTCTTTTTGGGATATGATTAGTATGGTGTTAATGCCAGTGCTGAGGAGATGTTAATGCCACCATTACTGAGTAGACTTCTTGAAGCTATTTTTTTTGTAGCATAGTATGATAGGCATCATGATAGAGCACCATGAGGACTGGGTTGAAAGATGCATAAGGACTAACTCTCAAAATCCAATATTCAAGGAAAAATAACACATTAATGATAAAAACCATGATGATAATGCAAATATATGAATATGGATGGATTCAAGTATAAGTGTATAAGGAATCACCCAATGAATCACATAGACTGAATCAAGGCAACAGTGCCAAAAGCAAACAAATAGGTACATGAACAAAAAATAAACAAATAAGCAAAGAAAAAAATAATATTTATTCTGAATGTTAGTATAAACAACATGAATTAAACCATGTGATGAATATTACCCCTAGAAAATAGGTGACAACTTAGAAAATAAACATGATGGGGGGAAAATAAGAAAAGGAAAGGGGTGGTTGAGTTGTCTCCATATGCGCTAGGCAAGTGGACACTACCTACATAGTTCCATGGACATAATATCCAATAAAAACTTCAAGCCAAATGTAGTTCTCACAAGAAATGGGAAGAAAATGAGAATTGATGAAAACAAACATAATGGATGTGATATAAGAATAGGAATGAGCTCATAAAATGGAAAGAGTGTGGGATAAAAGGCCAAAAAGGATGGGGAAACCAAGTGACAAGTGATTTACTTATGACTTAGGGTTCCTAAAATCTTTAAGGCAAAGAAGTGGTCAATGTTTTTAGTTTTATAATGATTTTTGAATGTTTTTAGAATTTTTAGAGTATCTTAACTCACTTGAGAATAATGAGACACTAAATGGTCCAAGCTCACAAAATGATGAGAGCATTGCTTAGGTTACTCATAAAATGATGGGAGCATAGAGTAGGGTGACTGAGCTGACGTCAACAAGTATTGAGCACTACCTACATAGTCCCAAAATGAGACCTTAAGTCATAATGGTTGTACCTTACAACAAAGGAATTTGATTAGTGTAGCATCCAATTCAAACAAAATAGGCATAATTGGTATAAAAGCATAATATGTTATAGGAAATGGCTAGTTGGCATGTCAAAGCATAACAAACAAATGTTGCCCCTAATCTACCCATAGGTAGTTATAACTAGGATACAATGGCATAGGTCAATGGTACTAATTTATTCATAGGTAGTTATAATTAGTAGTAGGACTGGTGAGACACTAATTTGCCCATAGGTAGTTTTAATCAAGCACATTTGGAAATAGAGAACAAAATTAGAAATGAAGGATACAACTGCCAAACTATTGTCATACTGCTCTAAAATACTACCTCTATCTAGAATGCTTGAAAGAATTGCTAGAACTAATTTTGAATCCTTTTGCTAAAAGTAGGAATGGAACCAAGGTCATAAGACCAGGTAGGGAGGGAGAAAATAGCTTGGTTGATGATAAAGGTATGGTAGAATGGATATGTGATAGGACAAAGTGATAGGTTGGTAGGATGATAGGATGGTAAGATGGTATAGTACAAAGAAGAATATTGAAATAATCCTTATAAATAATACACCAAGTCACTCAAGCACAGTATCACTTAAGGTGGATAATGTTCATCATCTCATCAAGTTCATTTCCATTTGGTGTGGAAAGCTTGCATGCTCCTATTTCATAATTTATGTAATAATGAAAGGACCAACCCAATTGGGTTTGAACTTGCCTTTATGCTTCTTTTTAGCCATGTTATTCTTTTGGTTCTCTTTAAGGACAAGATCACCAAGTTTAAATTATCTATGTTTAACACATCAATTGTAGTGGCCTTAGAGTCAATTCTGATAAGCTTGGAGATTTTTCACTGCATCCATGTGTTTCTCATCAAATAAATCTAGATCTAGAAGGTGAGTTACTCGATAGTCATTGTCATCCATGACATGCCTGAAAGAGATGCTTAGAAAAGGCAACTCAACCTTAATGGTAAGAATGGCCTCAATACCATAAACAAGTGAATATGGAGTGGCTCATATGGGTATACAGTGATTGGCACAGTATTCCCAAAGGGCATGAAATATCTAAAGGTTTCAATCACAACCAACATCATTAATAATCTTTTTGAGAATATTGACAATAGTTTTATTTGATGCTTTAGCTTGGCCATTACCTTGAGGGTAATATGCCATAAAAAAGTGTTGTGTGATGATGTATTCAACACATAGCTTTGTGACATCCTTATTCTTAAATGATCCTCCATTATCAGATATAATGTTAGAAGGGATACCATAACAGTAGATGAGATAGTTGAAATGAACTTGGAAATTTGCTTTCCAATCATGTAAGTGAGGGGTATAGCTTCAACCCACTTAGTAAAATATTCAATGGCAGTAAGGATATGTTTATGGTCATTGGATGAGGTAGGATTGATCTTCCCAATGAGGTCAAGGCCCGATGTAGCAAATGGCCATGGTGTCAACATTAGTTTCAGAGTCTTGGCTAGGGCATGAATTATATTGGCATGTTTTTGACACTTGTCACACTTCTTTACATATACAATTACATTTGCATCCATCATGGGCCAATAATAACTAGTATGCAAGAGATTTTTAGATAATACTATGCCATTGATGTGGGCTCTACATACTCCTTCATGAACTTCCTATAACACTATTGTAGATTTTGCCAAAATTAAACAATGAAGTAGAGCTCCATCAAAACTACAATAATAAAGGGTTGATCTAAGTAAGGTATAATGAGTGGTTTGATGGATGAAGGCTTTAGATTGCTTTTGAGATAGTTCAAGTGGTATAAGTTGGTTGTGGAGGTAGTTATAAAGGTCTAAATACTAGATAGATCTAAGAGCAACAACATCACAAATCATAGTGACAATTCAAGGCTCATGAGCTAGTGCTAGCAAATTATCGATGAGGAATTGATACTCTTTAGTTGTGTCCATTTTGCAAATCAAAGATCCAATAGTAGCCATAGTATCTGCAAATTTTTTTTACTTTCCCTTGGTATATGTTTAAATTGGACATCAATAATCTGTCATTTGAGAGTATCAATCATGTCCTTATATGGAACTAGCTTGTCATCTTTGCTCTAAAAGTGGTTTGTAACCTAATTAATGATCAACTAAGAATCACCATAAACCTTTAAATGAGATATGTTCCATTATACCACTTGTCAAATTCCTATAACAAGTGCTTCATATTAAGCCATGTTATTCGTACAAGGAAAGCTGATCCTAAATGATTTAGGGATTATATCCCTTGTGGTGTAATAAATAAAATTCCTACCCCTGATCCATGTGCTATGTATGAGGGATGTGTTGCTTCAACATCCCTAACTACATTAACAAGTTGATCTACCTTGATCAAATGAATGGTTAGCTTTTTTTGCATAATGATTTGGGTGAATGGAAGTCTAAACTATCAAAGTGGTGAAAAGTGAATCATTATAAAGCTAGTGTGTTAGTCTCAATTTTATGTCAACTATGGGCACATGTCCATGCAAGCATCATGTAGGTGTTTGTGAGTAGTTTTCTTGGTCTCAAATTTTTTGAAGCAGGGACTTGGTTGTCATAGGTAGAGAGTAATCAAACATTGGGAGGGAATTATTCATTATAATCATTTGAGTGGTTTCAAGCATTATCAGCTGAGCCCGACTTGGTGGTTGTTGTGTATGTTGGCTAGTTGGCCTATTTACTATAATTTGGACCAGCTTGTCTTGAAGAGTTAATAAAATACAAGTTACTCCTAGTTTTATTGAATTGTGTGAATGCTCATGTGTGTTGAGTCAATTTCCCAATCTTTACAAGTGTGTGTTTTTCTTTCCACTGCTAATCCTTTCTTTATACAAGTTGTTATCCATTGTGTTTGTGGGTGTACTTGTGTAGGTAAACACTGAAGGCATAGTCTATAGTTCTTGTAGATTCCCATCATAATGAGGGATTCAAGTTAGGATAAGTGGTGCCATATGGCTGACCAACTCTGGAGAGATAGCCTCATGACATTTGGTATCAGAGCACATGGTTTGTGTTTTGTAGGATTATGTTTGCCTAAGTTAAACAGTCTTGTTCCTTCCCCTGTCGAGTTAGTCCAGTGTTGTGTTTGGTTATGTTTGAGTCAATATGGTAGGATATCTATCCAAGATGTTGCTAAAAAAAGTGGCTATTAGGGGTTGAGAGTAAGGTCAGGGCAAAGGTGAAGGTGGTGGTAGTTGCCATGGTGGTAAGTCAAGAGTTATTGCAATGGGTGAAGGCCTTATTGAGCAAGTTGGTGCCAAGTTATAATTGATGGGGGACCATGTGGGTATGAGATTCAGTGAGATTGAGAATAAGGTGACTACCATGGGGTAGATGATCATGGAACTTAATAGAAGGTTGGAGAAGAGCTTGGTGTTTCAAACAAAGTTACAAGATGAAGTGGCTTTGTATCAATCAATGATATCAGGTTTGGTGAAAGCATTAGGGTCTAGTTCTTCTTCAGTCATGAAGCTACCAAAGTTAAAGGAACCAAAGTGTTATGATGGTGAGTGAGATGACCATCTTTTCGAGAGTTTCTTTTGGGACATGGAAGAGTTCTTAATAGCATTAGGGGGTCTTTTAGGTGCATAGGAGGTGCACACTATAACAAGGTACCTCACGGGTATGGTAAAGGTTTGGTATAGAACTTTGGCTAATGAAATTGCATTAAGGATTTTGATGATGAGGTTAGACTCTTGGGAGGATTTGAAAGAAGCCCTTAGGGATCAATTTCAACTTGGGAATGCAACATGGTTGGCTAGAACCAAGTTGAGTCAGTTGAAGCAAGTGGGGGAGATGAGAGAGCATATCCATTCTTTCCAAAGCTTTTTGTTGGAGTCCACTGATATGTCAGAGGTGGATAAGTTGTTTTAGTTTACTCATGGTCTTTTGTCATGGGCTCAGGAGGAGCTCCATCACCATGAAGTGTCTAATGTTAGTGAAGCAATTGATGTAGAAAACCATTTTTTGGATTTTAGAGAGGGTTATTCATCTATAAACACCTTAGGCCCTTGCGTTTCCATGTGGGCAGTTGTTGGTAAGGGGTTGAGTAAGTCTTCAGGGAATCCAGGTGGTGACCAGGGAATGAAGGCTACTCTAGTGTTACTAGAGGGATCATGTAAGTCTTAGATCACTTCCATGGGTGGCAATAAGAAGTCACTAGTTGGAATTTCAAGTGGGAAGCAATCCCATTTGAAGTGTTAGACATGCGGTGGGAACCACTACAATCAAGATTCTCTGAAGTGGCAAGGGGTGTTTGTAGTTTAGATGGAGGATCTAGATGAATGGTGTGAGTAGACTATGTGTGTGCTCAGGGGAGCTCAATGCTAGGTGAAGCTTGGGTTCAAAGGTGGTCATTGTAACTTGCTAGGGTTGATTATTATGGAAGGGGTGCTCATGGACTTGGGTGTCCTACATCTAGAAGTCAACTAGTTTAGCCTTGGAAACTTAGCCTCAAGACCTTTGGAGGTTCAAGTAGGTTTAGATTAGTTACAAGATATCTGTGTTATGCTAAGATAGGGTTTAGCCAAGTTAGGTAAGGTGAGAATTTTTCCTCATCTTGGAGTTCTTTTGCATTGGATCTGATACAGATGTGCATGGTGAAGATTGTGTAGAAGAGTGGGATTGGGAAGATGAAAGGGGTGTTGGGTTGAGTATATAGAAGAGTGCAAGAATTAGTGAGGAGTCAATGTATCTTGTATTGTTTGTTGGTAGTTGGGATGTTGAAGGGGAGCAACAGGTTCCTTTTTCTCATTGATGTGAGGTGGGTTTTTCACATCCATGGAGTATGCTTAAGGAAACATCATCTTGTTGTGTCACAGAGAAGATAATTGATTAAGTGCATCACATTGGTTCTAGAGGAGAGTTCTTGGGTAAGGAATTTATTCCTATTGTTGGGCCTAGGGTGTTTGATTTGAAGAGTTGTCTTCACCTATTGAACTCTTATGTTGGAGTTTTAGTACTATTTTGGGGGAAAGTTTGATGGGGTCACTTAGGCTTGTCTAGGTTTGTAGAGTCTTGAAGAGGTGGGTCATCAGGAACCATTTTCCTCCACCCCAAGTTTGAAGGTTGGTAAGATCAAGGTGATTTTGCAAAGCTATATTGGTTTGGTGTGGCTTATATAGGCAAGCTTGTCTACATGCTAAAGTTGCCAGAGATTTAATTTGTTCTTCATTTGTGACTAGTTGGATACCTTAGTCACTGATGAAGTTGAACCAGTGATGTTCCCACCTAAGTGCCCTTTGATGTGTATGATGGATAAAACTAGAGTGGTAATTAGAATGGTTTGTTGAGGTGAAGATAATGGGTTACTTGACAATCTAAAGTGGAGGGAGTTTCTAGTGGTGTTGGAATGGTAGTTTTTTAACAAACTGGGAGCAATTGGAAGCCCTCAAAGTTAAGGTCATGGAGTTTGGCCTTGGACTCTTAACTTTGGATAGATCCTGAATAGGGGATGTGTTTATCTCTTGGCTTTGGGTTTGAAAAGGTGGCATGTTAATCTCTTGACTCTAAAGGGAGATTGAAAAGGGGATGTGTTTATCTCTTAGCTTTGGGTCTAAAAATGGGTTGTGTGGTCTCTTGACTTTGAAGGGAGCTTGAAAAGGGGATGTGTTTATCTCTTAGCTTTGGGTCTGAAGAGGGGATGTGTTGGTCTCTTGACTCTGGATTTTGGATAGAGCCTAGAAAGGGGGTGTGTTGGCCTCTTGGCTTGGATTGGGTTTGAAGAAGGGATGTGTTAATCTTTTGGCTCTGGGTTGAGTCTAAATAGAATATTGCCTCATGGATTCTTTCCAGTGGAGTCATGTTAGCACTGAGGACATCACTAATTTTTAAGTGGAGGAGTTTATGAGGGATGTTTTGCCTCAACATCCCTAACTATATTCACAAGTTGATCTGCATTGATCAAACAAACGGTTAGCTTTCTTTGTATAGTGATTTGGGTGAATGCAAGTTTGAAATGTCAAAGTGGGGAAAAGTGAGTCATTATGAAGCTAGTGTGTCAGTCCCAAGTTTATGTGGATCATGGGCACGTGTCCATGCAAGCATCATGTGGGTATTTGTGAGTAGTTTTATTGGTCTCAAATTTCATGAAGTAGGGGTTGGGTTGTCCTAAGTAGAGAGCAATCAGACCTTAGGATGGAATTGTTCATTGTAATCATTTGAGTGGTTTTGAGCATTATCGGTTGAGCCTGACTTGGTGGTTATTGTGTATGTTGGATATTTGGCTTTTTTATTTTACTTTAGACTGAATTGTCTTGAAAATTTAATAAAATACATGTTACTCCCAGTTTTCTTTCATTGTGTGAATGCTCATGTGTGTTGATTCAATTTCTTGATCTTTACAAGTGTGTATTTTTCTTTCCATTACTAATCCTTTCTTTATACAAGTTATTGTCCACTATGTTTATGGGTGTACTTGTGCAGGTAAACACTAAAGGCATAATTTGTAGTTCTTGTAGAGTCTTGTCGTAATGAGGGATTTAAGTTAGGACAAGTGGTGCCACATGATTGACCAACTCTAGAGAGCTGGCCCTATGACACTATGATTGACCCATCAAAATATAGCTTCTAGTGATGTTCTTCAAGAGGTGTGTCAATGATGTTCATTATGGATTCATCAAGAAATTAGTATTAAAATAAGGGGAGATTAATATAGTGTTAGTATATGAAATCAAAATCCAAAGTAACACACTAATAGCTAACACCTGAATCCTATATCAAGGGGGGATCATAATGAATAAAACTAAATGGAAAGCACAACTAGAATGTAAAAGACAAATGATCTTTCACCTTCCTTAGATGCTCCAAATGGTTTGTTGAAGTGGCTTTCTTAGCTTGTACTCAATGAGTCTTCATCAAAAAAGGCTTGGCTAACTCCTCTTTTCCTTGGAACCAATGTATTTATGATGAATTTATCTTGGCTCAACAATTGGGCATGTTAACACTACATCAATGGCTTGAGAGAGCCTTTTAGCATTATAATTTTATGCTTAAAGAGATTAAAATTATGGTTATGAGGCATTTTATTTATAGATTTTTGGAAATGATCAAAATGAACTTGAACCATCCATCTCAAGAGCAAGATGTGTGGCTAATAATCCATTCAATTTTTGAGGCCAAAATCAATAAATTTCCTCATAAATATTTAGGATAGAGAGGCATTAAAGAGGCATGGGAGGGCTTAACTAGATATTTTATGCATTTATGGCCTAGGGATGTCTTCCCAAGAAATGATGTCACTTGATGATGTAGAAACTCATAATCAATTTTCAAAAAGCTCCATAGAATATTAACTTAAGTTCTTGATTCAAATTAATTAGCCTTAAGCATGATTTAGTCACTTTTGGTGCAAATTTTGGCAATTGGTGCATAAACTAATCAAATTGGTCAAAATTTCATATTATTGGCTTGAAATTTGACTAGATTAGAATTGGAAGGTGATGTTAGATGCATTGGATCCATTGTCCCATTTAAAATGTTACCAACACAAAATAACAAAGGCACATGTCTTGTCAAATAAATTTGGTAGAAAAGAGCAATCCAGAGCACTTAGGTGCAAAAATGTCATTTTGACTCGAAACGATTTAATCAAAGTTAGTTGTCTCATAAATTACATTGCCCCATTTAGTGATACTCTAGCCAAAATTGGCATTATATATTGCATATTCATATCATTTAGCACGTTTTAGTGTTTTTATCCCAAATTATGATATTTGATGGAAATTGGTCAAAATCCTAGTTGGAGGTCATTGGTAGCCAATTTTAGGTGTCTACATATTTAGATACTATTTCCTCCAGGTTATGAGCCACCTAAGTTTTAAAAGTACAAGGGTAAATGAGAACCTAGAGAGCATCTAAAAGAGTTTTTTGTCTTTTTCTAGCCATTGGCCTATAGTGAAATCTACCTACTTCTTCTTTTTCGTTAAAGTATATTTGGATAATATTTAAAATGTCTTATTAATTTGTCAAATAACTAAGTATTTAACTTTGATGATATGTTAAATAAGTTTATACAACATTTATCCTAAAATCTCGAGCACAAAATTTGAGTAGTAGATTTAAGTCAGGCCAAACAAAAATTTGTGAGAGTTTTGTGAGCTACTTATAGAGATGGTGAGTTCTTACTAGTTGCTTCATCCATAACCTACTAGATAAACAATTGACATCTATGTTTACTAAAAATTTGCACAATGAAATATCTTACCATTTGGAGATTTAGTGTGCTCACACATTCAAAGAGATCATTGAGAAAGACATAAAATTTGAAAAATCCCTTATCAATAAAGGGATTATCAAGTTATATTTTTCAAACTTGAACCATAATCAAAGCCAAAACCAAAACTCAGACCTAATTCAAAACCCTAACCTAGTCTAAGAGTAAGTGTTTGCACTAGCTTAGGCTAATAACTATGAAAAACCCAAGCCATACAATCACAAAAATAATGTTTTCAATAATTAACTAAATCACATCATGTTCAAATAGTGAAAACACCCCCTGATCAACCTATACCTCAAATATAGCTTATTCCATAAATATAGCCTATCCAAAAAGTATAATCTATGCCTCGTCCCAAGCTAGCACCTCAAATGTTATAACCACCACCTTTTCAAAACCCTCTTCTAAGAATAATACCCACTCCTATATTCTTCAGTGACCTTAGTGAGCCTATCGAAGTAGTGTTTCACAAACTAGTGATGACCAATATGATTAGTTGGTTGATTCTAAAACACTTTACTAAGGGTATACCTTTTCTAGATTGGTACAAAGATCATGATTTATGTGACTACCATCATGTTCAAATACATTATATACATTGTTATGTGAAACTAAATCACCTTATTGAGAAGATGTTTGAAAATAGAGAGATCCAGTTGGATAATAGAGTGTCTACTTCTAGTAAAAAACTAGGTGTCTACCAAAATCCTTTTCCACAACATAACAATTTCAATCAACAATAACAAAAATGAATACCATAGCCATAATAACAACCATTACAATAATAATATCAATAATAATAACAACAATAACAAAAACAATGTCAACCACAAAATGGAAGGAACCAAGGCCAAAATAATCCCAATAACCAATAGACCTATCACACAATTTCATATGACTACAATAAAGTTATAGGTCGTATTATAGGTGGGCATGTTTTCACCATGACCATAAATCCAAGACTGAATACTAATAAACTAGGACCATTATCTAACAATGCCGATCAACCTACCAATACTGGTAATCCTTACTTGACTTATGATTGCATCCAAGCTCAACAACTAAGGATTACCATCTTAGGACCTTATACCATTAAATCTTCATTTCCACATGACCATAACTAAGTGCATTGGCAATCAAGACTTATGCTCTCTAGCTGATCTCCATCATTTTCTAGTTATGATGATCTTGTACCTAATTTGTATTGTGCAATCACAACTCAGTGGTCTAAAATCACCATCCCAGGCCCACAACTCCATACCAATGAGTCAATCCAACTCACTATGCCAACTAGGAGTAAACCAATTACCATTGTTAAGGGAAAATATATGACATTTTTGAACAACTCCAAAAGATACCCATCCACAAGAATATCCTTACAAAACTCATAGGCCAATCCCAAGTGCCAAATGACATTACAGTAGACAAATTCCAAGATTTGTTTGGGCACCTATCCCTAGGTCAATAGTTAACCTTTGATAAAAGTGTTATGTCATCCCTTGGCCCTCTCCATAATAACCCATTATACATTGAAGCTATCATCACATGATAAAAGGTTAAATGTCTTCTCATAGACAATGGATTGGGCCTGAATATTGTGTCTCTGAATCTAATTAAGCGTCTAGGATATTTAGTCACTGACCTTTAGCCATAGACTATTACTATCAAGTCTTATAATAATGAATAACATGAATCACAAGGAATCATAACTTTGCCAGTGATCATTGGGACTTTGATGATCAATACAGAAGAATAAAATGCCTTTGATGAAATTGTCTAAGAATGTCCTATAGTATTTGTTACATGGCCCTTCCCACCATTAGGTGATTTAGATTCATCCTCTCTAAGAGAGCTTGAAGAACTATTCTGACCAAAGGACTTTGCCATTGTTGGCCAATTTACATCCTTGCCTACTATTCTAGAAGATGGCTTGACTCTCCTAGTAGAGGATACTATGGAGTTTAACATTAGAACTCTAAATGACTTGAATTTGATCAAATTAGGTGAGTCCCTCACTAAGGAGTAACATGACATTTTTAAAATCCTTTTGAGGGGGTTTTTGGACATATTTGCATGGGCCTATTCAGATATGCCAGGTTTGGACCCCATCTTGGTTGTACACCATCTCATTGTACATTCTATGCCAAACTTATGAATTAGAAACTATATAAGATACATTATCATATTGTTTTATTAGTTAATAAAGAGTTGGTAAAAATATTATAATCAAGATACATCAGACTAATTGACTATTCAAACTGGATCTCAAACATTGTGTTTATCGATAAAAAACTAGAAGGGGTCATAAATTGTAATGATTTCAGAGACATCAACAAGGTCTACCCAAAGGATGACTTTCCTTTATTGAATATCGACATGATAGTTGACTCCACAACTAGGTATGAAATGCTTTTCCTTATGGATGGATTTTTAGGATATAATCAGATTAGGATCATGTTATAAGATCAACACAAGATAGCATTCACCACTCCTTTGGGAATGTTTTGCTATCAAGTCATGTTATTTGGCCTTAATAATGTTAGGGAAACATACTAGAGAGTTATAACCATTATTTTTCATGACATGATGTATGATATTGTTGAAGAATTTGTTAATGACATATTAGGTGAATCTAAAACCTATGTAAATCATCTAGTTATACTACAAAGGATATTTAAAAGGCTTCATGAGTACAAAGTTCAAATTAATCTCAAGTGCATCTTTGATGTCACTTCAAGGAAATTATTAGGCTTTATTTTCTCTCATAAAGGCATTGAATTTGATCCTACCAAGGTACAAGCCATTACCAATATGTCACCACCTTCCACTTTGAAGCAAATCCATTGTTTGTAGGGCAAAACCTAGTCTATAAAATGATTCATTTTATAGTTGGATGATAAATGTCATCATTTCACTCATTTTTTGAAGAAAGGTATTGACTAACAGTTGATTCACAATCATATATACTTCTCTTGATTAAAATGAACAAGGAGAGTAACCATGGATTTATACCTTTTACTTCATTTAAATATCAACCCAAGGATGTGGAATTGATAGGATGACATCATTATAGGTGCACACTCAATCTCTAATTTGACATTCAACTAATTTCATCTAAGATGTTGAAGTGTATTAAATGAAATTCTTGAAATAAAACAAGAAAAAAATATGTTAAAATAAATGATTATGCATGGGAATCTTGCTTAAACAAGAATGTAACTCACACAATTTATAAATAAATCACACAATGCATAAATAAATAAAATAACATGATTAGCTATTAAAATGGGTTGGATTGTTTTTGTAGCCTTCCAAATGGGCCCCTTCTTCCTTCCAATTTTAGCTTCAACCCTTCCTATTACAACACTAAATTTAACTCAACATTGTTCACTCATATTAATCAAAACTACAACAATAAATTGCTACAGGAAGTTATAATAACTATTGCTTAACATAATGTACTTCTAACAATCTCTATTCAACATATACTATTTTCTATATATCTCTCTCAACTCTGTTGCTACATATTTATATATCATAGAGGAGATTTTTTATGTAAAAATAATATATAAATTCAATTCTAAGATACATTTGAATTGGGATAACCAAAATTGGTTCTTTTCATTAAAGACATCCTTTATGTGAACCTTGCGACTTTATTGCAGGAAAAATAAGGCTATTTTGTTCTTCAACCATTTTTTTATTGATCTCCATGGAGGTTAGAGTCATTTATGTGAGTCAGTTGAAAGAGAATCAAAATCTGTTCATCTGTGGCTTTTGTTATGCAGTGGTTGTATGATGGTCTATGTAGTGGCATTTCTTTGTTATAGGATGCTCCATGCTATATACCTATTTCTCCAAAACATATTAAAAACACATATATATAAAAATCATCCTAAATCAATAGACAACCACCATCTATTTAATTCCAATACATAATTTTAACTATTAAAAAGAGTTTGAAAACATAATGCTATTTGGCTTATGAAACTAGGAAACTGATATGGAAAAGTGTTCAAAAGCATGGTAATCAAGCAAGATGAGTATAATAGATGGACACAATAATAGAACATTTATGGGGCTCATCACACCCCCCAACTTAATATCTTTCTTGACCTCAAGCAGCATACTTGTTTATTCTCAATTCATAAAGAATTCTAAAATCCATGAGATCTATAGCACCCTTGGTAAGGTGAGCGTAAAATCCCCACCTCTATTCAAATAGTTTCCAAATTTTGGCTTCTTTAGCTTCATCTACTAGGGTTTTATCCTACCAATCTAGAATAGGGGTGACTAGAACTTTAGGTTCAACAATTGTGATCCCATGTCACCTACAAGAAGAATGTATTTTGTGGTCCTGTTAAATGTTGTATTTAAATTAAAATGGGAATAGGGATCTCTCTTTATTATTGATGGGGTGAGATCATTACATCATTTAGTGCAGGATTCTCTTGCATTAGGACCATCAAAAGTTATCAATCCTAAATAAAAATCTTGGGCCTTATCAGAATTCTTACCAAACGAAGTTCTTCATTCTTCAACATCATATTATCCCATTTTACTAAAACAACATGAGGTGATAATGATTCACTCCTGATGAGCAAATGGATTTCATTATCCTTTTTTGTATTCTTTTATTTCTCTTCATCTTCTCTATTTATTCAACAAATATGATGAAAATACCTATAGTTGGACATCTCTAACATATATATTAGGGTTTCACTCTCTATCATACAAAACAACAGAATTGTGTAGGTAGAACTTGCACAATTGTGTTTGTTCTTATTATGAACTTAATTTATATATAGAAAAGAAATAAAGGGGATCAATAACTTCATGGTTCATATCACAATAAATTCTCATAAATCTGAACTTGTGCCATTGTTCTTCAAGATAAATTGAGTAAACATTTGTAGGAAGCCTACAATCAAGGAGTTCTTGTGTAAGACCAACCATATCCTCAACTTTCTATTTTAGTTTGGTGATGCTCTCTTCCTTCAACTTATTTTATTCTTTCAATTTCCTATTTTATTTCCTTACTTCCTTTAAAGTTTTAGATTGACTATCCATCTAATTCAATAATTGATAAGATATTGCAAATGAGAAGCGATACCTGACTTCTTGGGAAACTTTGGGTTTTTCTTATTAATTTACCTATATTAAAGGTTGTGAAATTCTAGATGTAAGATGGTCTTCGACTGAGGGATATATTTGACAAGATACTATAGCAAGTGAATCTAGTCCTCCACCAGATTGATCTTACAAATGCTTCCTTAGTTTCTCAATTTCTTGTAGGGATTTATCAAGAGTGGAAAATTCCATTTGTTTAGTAGGTTTCTCCAATTTTTAAGCTTATTCCTACATGGGTTCCTAATGCAGCTATTTTTCTACTTATTCATATACTAGTTCCTCATACAATTATTCAAAACTATGTTCAACTTGTTCTTCCTCATGCAACTATTCAAAACTATGCTCAACTTGTTCTATTTCTTCTTGCATTGGCTCCTCATGTAATTCATCAAAACTATGCTCAATTTATTTTTATTCTTCCTAATGGAATGCTGGCGAACATTCTTCCCTATTTGTTTCAGTCTCTAGAGATTCATTATTACTAGCAATTCATTCTTCCTCAAATTTTTCATTTATTTCAATAATAGAATAAGGTTTAGTTTTTATTTTTCTCCTCAATCTGTGATATCTGTGAGTATGGGTTACCTTAGCCTTTTTGGAATAAGGTGTAATTTCTTCCTCAGACTCATCTAAATCAAGATATAGAATGAGTTTCTTCTTCATCCTTCTAGATTCCCTACCTCTATAAGTCCCTTCTTCAGTCCTTGCTATAGGTTCTTGTGTTGCTGTAGAAAGACCTTCTTCTATGAGTTCTTGTTCGGCTATAGGAATGTTTTTTGCTTCAGGTTATTGTGGTTATACAAGAATGGTTTCTTCTAATCTTTGTTCTTTAACCTCCAATTTTTCTTCTATTTCATTTCATTCTCTATCACTCTCTGCATTTCTTGGTATTTGGATAAATTCTTCTCAACTAATGCTAGGTCTAGTTCTTTGAAAACAATCTTAAATAATTAACTGAATGAGACAATGGTGGGAAAGAGCTTTAGAATTACCTTTTTGAAAATCCTTCAACATTTTGGTGATCATGTGAATCAAAAAGTTAGGAATATTTATCTTCATTCCATGTCACAAATGATTCAGGAACTTAAAGTGGAGGCCATGCAACATAGAATTCCTCTCTTTGCAAATGAAATATCTAGAGATAAAATTAGTAGCTTTAGCCCATCTTTTTGGTAGAGATAACCTTGAAATGCCCTACTTTGAAGTTTTCAGTCATTCATTTTATCGGATAAACTTTCATCTCTCAGACTCGACATCAAACTTGTCTTATCATTCCTTCCCTATTCTTGGTAGTCATGTTACTCTATTGATGGCTATTTCTATCAGCTTTATTTTCATCTCCTTTATCATTTCCAAGCTATTATGAAATGTACCATAAAATTCCTCCATAATTTCTTCATCTAAGGCCTATATTTTCTAAAAATACTATGCCCATCTTATATACTAGAACAAGGCCAATATTTTTAGGTTGTTGGTCAAAGGGGTGATATCTAATGGTTCATGTTTCAACAAATCTCCTCCCATATTGTGTGAGTTATAGGTCTATGTGCTTGTAGTAAGGGTTTTAGGCTATCACAAAATGATTTATGACTTTTGCTTTGGGATTTGAAATAATTGTTTTGAATTAAAAGAAAATCTCCCTCCAACTTAATCTATCACTTGTCCTCGAGGGATGAGACTGACATGCACAAAACACTCATGGTAAGATTAAGGGGTGGTAGTATTAGTTGTGTTAATGGTAAAATCGGTGAAGGAGATGGTAAGTGGGTGTGATAAGGAGAGGATACAACGGCACATTGATAGCATTCAATCCTATCACATTTAAAAATAATTAAAATATATGACAGAAAATAAATATAGAATAATTACCATATTACTTATAGAAATACTTTTCATAAATATGCTAATGATGATTCAAAGTGGTGGTCATGTCATATGTTAGTTTTTGAGTGGGATAAAATACTTGATGTAGGATGGAATGTAGAAATATATCTTATAGTAAGATATGTGACCTGTAGTAGTAAGTGGTATCCTATAGTAATACATTTTTCACCTATAGTGACAATTTTTCCATCTTATAGTAAGAAGGAAAATGTATTTCTAATCCAAGGGAATGAATTTTCAAGAAAAAATAAGTGAAAACAAAACATTCTTTTTGTAGTAGTACATTCTCTCTCTCTCTCTCTCTCTCTCTCTCTCTCTCTCTCTCTCTCTCTCTCTCTCTCTCTCTCTCTCTCTCTCTCTCTCTCTCTCTCTCTCTCTCTCTCTCTCTCTCTCTTAGATTTTTTGGTCCAAACTCAACTAAAATCACAAGAATCTAGAGGGTAGGATTTTATTCAGCCCAAACCAAGACATTTTGAATGACTTATTATTGGTTGTAGGAAGCTTTATTACTCTTGTAAAATATTAGAGAAGGGTTGATAGATATACCCTTTGGCTATAGGAATAGGTTGATTTGCTTCATAAAGAAGAGATGGATGTTGTTCTTCAAGAAGTTGGCAAGTGAGAGTTTCCTTGAAAATGGTTTCTTATACATCTTGAACATATGGCCATTAACAAGTAGTTAGAACTAAACAAAGTTAATAGCCATGATCTTTACATCTCCATTGTCAAAAATTTGTTTGATCTCATAAGGCCCAAGCCATCTATACTACAACTTTCTTTTATGATCCTTTTATTTAGAGTAAAAAATGAGTGCCCAATCTCCTAGTTGGAAATTATTAGTCTTGATGTTCTTATCATGCCATTCCACACATTATCTTTTCACTATTTTAGTATGATGAAGTGCTTCCTTCCTTAGTTCATCAATTACATTCAGCTGCATTATCTTGTCTTGTTGAGCTTGGGAAAGATCCAAGCCCAAATCAAGTGTTGTCCTTAATGTCCTATGTTCAAACTCAATGGGTAAGATAGGATTTTTACCATAAACTAATTCATATAGAGTGAAACCAATTGTAGTTTTTTAAGTGATTTTATAAGCTAAAACTACTTCTAGAAGATGAGTTGACCAATATTTTCTATACAAGATGACAGTCTTAGTGAAGATATTTTCCAATTCTTAATTTGTCGCTTCCACCTGACCATTTGACTAAGGATGGTAAGGGGTAGACTTCTTATGTCTGATTTCATATTTTTTACCAAGGTAGTTGTGAGGTCTAATGTGAATTGTGGGCCTTAGTTTATGACTATTTCTCTTGGTACTCCATAGCGAGTGAATATTTATTCATACAGGAACTCATCTACCTTCTCATCTCAGGCATGGGTTAAGGATTTGACCTCTACCCATTTGGTGACATAATTAGTGCAAACCAATATGTATTCCTTGTTTTTGGATTTAGGATATATAGGACCTATAAAATCTAGTCCTTATTTGTCAAAGGGTTTCAAAACTAGTTGTGGCTATAATGACATTTCATCAAAGTGACTGGGATTTTCCATACACTAGCATTGATCACATTTGTGAGTGTACATCATGGCATCCTTATGAAAATAAGGCAAATAATATCTAATAGTGAGTAATTTTATGGTATTTTGTTTGGAAAAAAAATAACCCCTATAGGGCTCATCATGGTAGGCTCTGAGAATGTCATAAGCTTCATCTTCTCAGATACATCTTCTCATAACTGAATCTGGTCTAGTGATAAAGAGATATCCTACAATATAGAAATAATGTCTACTCTTTTGGATCAGGTGTTGTTTATCCTTAGGTGAGAAATATTATGGTAGTGATCCTACAACAAGATAGTTAACAATATCTATGAACCAAAGAGATTGAATTGTTACAGCAAATAAATGTTCATATAAAAAAGAATCATCAACAATAGGACTGCGCTCATCATTTTTCAATCAAGATAGAAAATATGCTACTACATTATCCTTACCTACTCTATCCATAATGGTAATGTCAAACTCCTGTAACAAAAAAAACAAATTAATTATCCTACCTATTACAATAGGTTTGTTCATTAAATACCTTATTACTGCATGATGAGTGTGGATGAATACTTGGTAACCTATAATTTAGTGTCAAAATTTGTTGATGGGATAGACAATGGTCAAAATTTCCTTATCTATTATAGTGTAGTTAAGTTTATCCCCTTGAAGAATCTTATTGATAAAATAGATTGCATAACTTAGAGTTTCATCTTTTTGGCCAAAAATAACTCCTAAAGTGGTGTTAGATGCATCTATATGAATGTGAAAAGGATTCTTCCAGTCAGGTCCTCTAAAAATAGGAATTATTATGAAAAGGTCTTTGAGTTGCTAAAATTCAATTTGACAATCATCATTCCATGTAAATTTAGCATCTTTAGTAAAAAATCCAAACAATGGGGTGACAATTTTACTAAAATCTTTGATGAATCATCTATAATAACCATGTCCTAAAAAAATTCTAACATCTTTTTGATTCTTTGGTGTGGGTAGATCCTTGATTATACTTATCTTTGATGGGTCAACTTAAATTTTAGTAGAAGATATGTGATGCCCCAACACAATCCCTTCAATCATAAGCATGTAACACTTTTCATTTCTTAGAGATAATTAATGATCCTGGTAGCATTGAAGAACTTTTTCTAGGTCGGTCAGCATTTCTTTGAATTTCTACCCATAGACAGTGAAATTATCTATATATATTTCAATATAGTTATGGGAGAGATCAAAAAATATGCTCAACATAGACCTTTGAAAAGTAGTTAGGGCATTGCAAAGACCAAATGGCAAGATGGCATAGGCATAGGTTCCCTAAGGGGAAGTAAAATTGGTTGTGTCTTGGTCTTGTGGAGAAATTCATATTTGATTATAACCACTATATCCATCTAGGAAATAAAATTACATCTTTGTTGCTAATGTATCCAATACTTGATCAATAAATGGAAGGGGAAAGTGATCCTTCCTAGTAGCAACATTCAACTCTCGGTAGTCAATGCAAATACAAAATTTTCCTCCTTTCTTAGGGAAAATGACCAGGGGAGAGACCCATTGGTTCTCTAAAATAGGATAAACAAATCCTACATCTAAGAGTTTTTGCAATTCAATTTTGATAATGTCTTTGACTACATGATTCATTCATCGTTGGGGTTGGTGAATAGGTTTGCATTCTTCTTTAATGAAAATGTGATGTGTGCATAAATCTGGGGTTATTCCTCTTATTTCATGGTAATCCTAGGAAAAAAATAGTGTGTGCCTTCATACTATTGTAATTAACTAACTTTCTTACTAGTGTGTTAAGGAAGTGTTGGTATTGAGAGGTTTTTTGTTAGGATGTTTGCTTGCTTTGTTAAAGAAAGCATAGTTTCTATATTGGCAATTAAAGGAGCATAATTGCATTAATGGGGAAGTAATTTATGGAATGTCTAAATGTCTCTTGTGGTTTCAAAAAAATCATTGTTAGGAAAGGTATTCTAAAGAGGGCATGGTGTGCATTCTAACAAGTTGGTGGCTATAAGATCCTATCGATAGGGTTTTACAAGATACTAGTAAAGATAGTGTCTTATTCTTGGGACTACAAAGCTAGACTATAGTTAATTATGTAGAGAGTCTACAAGGAGATAAACTCTTCTAGGTCATTAATCTAAGGGGTTGGTCCATCATTTTTGGAAGGCTGAGTTGGTGGATACAACACCAATTTCTTAGTGTCATTTATATTGGAAATTAGCATTTTCCCTTACCTTTAGCCAATAAAAGTATCAGTGGTAGCCAACCATGGGTGACTAAGGATGAGAGGATAACCTTCCAAATTTCTCTTTGGCTACATGACAATAAATTCTACTAGATATTTCTAAGAATACATAGTGATAACAAGGTCCTCAATAATCCCCTTAGGGTTAACAGTTGATCTATCAACCATCTGGAGGATCGTAGGTGTTAGATGAACAGTGGTAAGTTTCAATTGTTGCATGGTCTCCATGGTCATCACATTAATGGTTTCACCCAATTTAATTAAATAATTGGAAATGGGTTGGTCGTGGATGCTAACATTAACTAAAGGGCTTTTTGGATCAAAATATTTTGGGGGAACTATATTTCCCAACATAATATCTACTAATTGGCTAATGTAGACTGTTTTAGGATCTTTCTTCTTTCTTTCTAGTTTTTTCAAACATAGCTCTTAAATATATTTATTATAGATAGGAACATCTTTTATTGCTTGAAAGAGTGGGATTTTTATGCACACATTCTTGAGTTGTCCTAAAATATCAAATTTAGGCTCTTGTTCAAGATGTGATATGTTCAATCTCTCTAAAAAAGGAGGTTTATCAATTTCCTTTTGATTTTATGATGGACTTGGCTCAGGATTGACCATGATTAATTATGGATTAGTATGGAGTGAATTTGATTCAAAATTTTCTATGATTATGGGTGAGGTGGGTTGTGGAAGAACATGACCTGAATGAAGTTGAACTTGATTAATATCTAAGGTGTATGTTGGATATTGCATTATTTCAATGGATTATGTCAGTTAAACCAACTTATTGGTAGGATTGGGGATGGGCTGGGTAGGTATTTGAGTGGTTTGAAAAGGTTACTAAGATTTTGGCATTATGGCATGTTATTTTTGTGGTTATTACATTTGTTGGGGAAAGCCTTGATTTCCTCTCCATTGTTTTTGCCATGGATTAGAGGGATAAAACCATTGTTGGTTTTGAAATTGTTCGTGTTGAAGTTGTTGTCTATTCATCCATGACTTCAGTTATGCAGTGACTATAGGATGGTTTGTGTAGTGAGATTCCCTTACTGCAGGATGCTCTGTGCTATATACTTATTTATCCAAAAAAAAATTAAAACACATTTATATAAAAATCATCCTAAAGCAATAGACAACCATCATTTGAAAACATAATGTTATATGGCTTATGAAAGTAGGAATCTAATATGGAAAAGTGTTCAAAAGAATGGTAATCAAGTAGGATGAGTACAATAGATGGACACAATAATAAGATATTTATTTGGATCATTAAGTATTAAATTTATTTCAGATGCAAAATTTTAGCAAGCCTTTGAGCACTTAAAAGATTATTTATTCAACCCACTTGTTTTGTTACCACCAATGCTAGGGAGGTCATTCTTCCTATACCTATCTTCCACTAACAATGCCTTGGGGGCACTATTAGCTCACCATGATGAAAATTGGAAACATGTCATGTGTTATCTAAGTCATACACTGATAGCATATGAATATAATTATATGCTAAATAAAAAATATTGTCTAGCTATGGTCTTTGTATCCCAAAATATACGTCATTATATGTTTAACAACAAGTCTATAATCATTTCCAAAGTAGATCAGCTCAAGTATAGGGTTGCATGGCTAAGTGGATCATGCTTTTGAGTAATTTTGAGATTGAATATGTCAATCAGAAGGCTATCAAGGGACAAGTACTTGTATATTAACTTGTTGAAGCTCCCCTTTTAGACAATCAACCACTCACTTTTGCATTCCTAGATGAGGAAATCATGACCATCATAGAAACACCTCATGAGGAGCAACACTAGAAGTTGTATTTTGATGGTTCATTCACATATCATGGATCAGGGACATGCCTACTATTTATTACACCATAGGGGGATATCATTCCCAAATCATTTCATATCAGCTTTCCTTGTACTAATAACATGACTGAATATGAATCACTCATTATAGGGCTTTGTCAAGTAGTACAATAGAACATTCAACATCTCTTGGTTCATGGTAATTCTTAGCCAATCATCAATTAGGTTACAGACTAGTTCTTGACCAAAGATGATAAATTGATGCCATACAATGCCATGGTGGACACTCTCAAGTATCAAATTGCTCACATTCAATTTGAACACATACGTCAAGCCAATAAAAAGATAATAGATGCCATGGCTATCATTGGTTCTTTGATCTACAACATAGACAAGGCAAGGCTATCAATTCCTCATTGAACATATTTTAGTGCCTATTCATGGACCTTCCACTATTGAAATGATATATGCCATTGTTAGTCCCAATTCTATTTGGTATTCAGACTTATATAACTACCTCCATGACCAAGTTCTTCTACCTGACCTTTCACATAAACAATAAAAATATTTTACACACCAAGCCTCTCAATATACCCTATTTGGCCCAACCTTTTATCATAGAAGCTTTGATGTAACTTTGCTTCATTTTTTGAATTCAACAAAATTCACATTAGCATTGAGAGAAGTACATGAAGGAGTTTGTGGAGCCCACACTAGTGGTTATGTCCTTACCAAAAATATTTTACATATTAATTATTATTGGCCAACCATGGAAGTAGATAAAATTGCTTATGTAAAAACATGTAACAAATGTTAGAGGCACACAAATTTGATTCATGATCTAGCTATAACACTCAAACCAATGACTACACCATGGTCATTTTCAACATGGGGACTCGATCTCATCAAGAAGATTAACCCTACCTCCTCATATGGCCATAAACATATCCTTATCACCACTGAATATTTCACTAAGCTAGTTAAAGCTATACCCCTCACTTATGTGATTGGAATTTTTTTCTAAATTCATCTTCAAGCATCTCATCTGCCAATATGGTATCCCATTTGACATTATATTTGATAGTGGTAGATCATTTAAGAACAACGATGTTAAAGCACTCTGTGTCGAGTTTAACATTACCTAAAACTTTTTTATTGCATATTACCTACAAGGTAATGGCCAAGTAGAGGTATCTAACAAGACCATTGTCAATATTATTAAAAAGATTGTCCATGATGTTGGCCATGATTGGTACTTGTATATCTTCTATACCTTCTAGGTTTACCATACTCCAACAAGATCCAAACCATATTCACTTGTCTATGGCACTGAGGCCATTTTTACCATCAAGGTTGAGTTACCTTCTAGATATATCTCATTGAAGTGTATATTTGAGGATAAGGGTTACTAAGTAGCTCATCTATAAGAGTTGGAGTTAAACAAAAATTCATGGTCATTGTAAACAAATTTCAAACATATCATAACTAGTTAAGTAGTTAGTATAATCAATGTATCAAGCATAAAGAGTTTGAGCTTGATGATCTTATCCTCAAATAAACTATAAGAACATCATGATCAAGAAAAATAAGGGAAAGTTCAAGCCTAATAAGATAGGCCCTTATGTCATTATTTCAAATTATGGATCTAGAGCTTACAGGTTAGTTACACTAGATGGAAATGAACTTGATGAGCCCATGGGCATAATACATTGTAAATGTTATTTATCTTGAGAGACCTAAGGTTTTGTTTATGAGGATTGTTTACATCATATCATAATTCCACCTTATTTATACCATACCATGTACCATTCCTTTCATACCTTTCCTATTGACCAAAGTTGTATTGCCTTCCCTTTTCCCCTTTTTAACCTTAGTTATAATCCATTAGTTCTTCAGGAACTTTTAGAGGGGGATTTAGATGAAGTTTCAAAATTTGATTTAGTATTTTCCCATAGAGTAAGTATCTTGGAGCAGTATGATAGTGGTTTGGCAATTGAATTCTTCATTGTTATCATATTCTATCTCATTTTTGGTGGTACTAATTATAACCACCTTTGGAAAAAATATTATCACTGACCCATGTCATTGTTTCCTTATTATAACTACCTTTGGGCAAATTAGTATCACTGACCCATGTCATTATTTCCTTGTTATAACCACCTTTGGTAAAATTAGGAAAAACCCCATTTTTATCCACATTTTTACATCATTATTCTATACTTTTTCATTTGACTAATTCATGAACTTGTTGCTACCTAGTCCAATCCTCTACTATAAAGAGGAACTACGGTGACTTGAGGTCTCATTTGGGACTATGTAGTCAGTGTTTGATTCGTATTGATGTTAGCATAGTCACTCCTTTGCCATGATCTCACCATTTTTTGAGTTAGACCATTCTATATCTCATAATATTCAATTGAGTTGAAATTCCTAGAAAATTCCAAAAATATTTGAAAATTTTCAAAAACATCTTAAAAATCATAAAATCATGAAAATTGTCTTAGAATTTCCATGTGAGATATAAATTCATTAAATTTTTTTGGGATGGGCCATCTTTTTTGTTTAGCTTCATTTATAGACTACCTTGGTCTTTTTCCTCCCATTTTTGGGAGAACTACATCGACCTAAGGTCTGCACGGACTATGTAGGCAACATTTGGATAAATGGAGTATCTCAAGTTAGATCAACCACACCTTTATTTTTTAACCACGTCTTTTCCTTAAGGATTCTAGGACTCCTATCTATTTCACAAGTAATCACTTGTCCTTTAATTTCCCCATATTTATTGGCCTTGGCTGTATACTCTCACCATTTTGTGAGATTATATTGTGAGCATTGTGCATTTAAATTTAATGTATTAATGACCACTTGGATTTTCTTACACTCTCATAACTTTTTTAGCAACCATTTCCAATGCTCTTTCAATTTTATGAATTATTTATTTTCTCACTATTTTATGAGTTTATTCTTATTCTCAATCTTATCTGTAATAAGCATTATGAACCCAGTTCATGTATGTGGGCCTGTCTATCCCTTTTTAGTGTGGTTTTAGCCTAAACTATACTCTCATGCTTACATGATTTATTTGTGTTGATGCTTTCATGATTATGAGTGTCATCCCTATCTTTTTATATGCACTCCTCATTTTGTGAGACCATTCCCATTTTCCTCTACACGATATGTTTCTTTATCATAAATTTTATTCAATTCCATATCTTGGGAGAACTACATCTAGTCTGAAGTTCATGTTGGATCTTACATCCATGTAACTATGTAGGTAGCATCTATTTTCCTAGTGCATCTGGAGTCAGTTAGATTACCACTTATTTTTCTTTGATTCTCCCCATTTTTGTTATTTTGTATTCCATTATTCCCTATAGCCTAGGGGCATCATTTTTAGTCTTTTTTTTCTATCATTGTTATACCTGTGTCATTGTTATCTAGATTAACGGTCACCTTGTCACCAAAAGTAACACCTTTATTAAACATGCGTATATAATTTATATTATATTTGTACCAATATTATGATTAACCATTATTTGTCTTTTGCCTTTGTCTATTTCAGATAGTTTGTTTATTGCATTTTTATTTTCTTTGGATTGCTTCTTTCCTTTGTTTATTTGTGTTGTTTATGGCCATGATTTTTTCTTGTTTATTGGTATTTTTTTATGTGTTTATTCTTGTTTATTGGTGTTTTTTTATGTGTTTATTTTTGTTTATTAGTGTTTTGTTTTGTTTTTATTTTACCTCTTTGTCTTTTTGTTTACTAGTTGTCATGGATTCTTACACTTTATTTACACTTGAGTCTTGATTACCCATATCTTATACTTAAGTTGTGAATTAGTGTATGTTCCTCCACTTAGTTTATTATAGTATGTTCACTTGGGATTTTATTTTTCATATATTATGCCTAAGTGATTTCTACTTGCATTTAAAATGAGTTTCACATGCTTTGGATACACACTGTTTTTATAGTTTTTTATAACTATGATATATAATATCCAAAGCTACAACAAAAATCATTTCAGTGGAGCTTCCAGGCAATGGTGTCATAGTACTTCTTATTCACACTTTAAAAAATATCTAACCTACCCTGACACTACCCAAATGCAGAATAATTAAATCACAAATGAATAGTAATCCATGCTAGTTAGGACATGCATCTCCATACTAGTAGGTAGCCCAAATTCATGTTTATCCTCTATGTTGATTTATTGTTACTTTGTGAATACAAATTCAATTTGTAAGCCCCCTTTTTTAATTTTCCATATTGATGCAAAGATGAATTATATCACACTTCTATCTTCCTTCTTGGGGCAAACCATTGTGCCAATGATTGTAATGGCCTTTTGGTAAATCATTGTTTTTTATTCTATCTACCCTACTGGCTCATTTTCATTATGCTGATGATTATAACCACCTTTGGGAAAATCATTATATTCATTCACCCTACTTGGACATGTTTTTATGGTGTTAATAATTATAACTACCTTTGGGCAAATCATTATCACTATGTTTCCCTACTAGGGCACCTCATTGTGCCATTGATTATAATTGCCTTTAGTCAAATCAGTATTTTCCACCCCCATTACTTATAAGTTGCATCATTCCCTTTTTTTTAAGGAATGTTTGTTGACCTTATTTTCCACTCGCTCCCTTGAGGGGGCATCCAAGGCTCATCCATCACTTTTTATGGAATTATCCAAGGCATTAACAACCTTTTTATTATTTGAGAATATATTACTATTCATGTATCTTATAACATCTTCCCAAATAGGGGTAAACTATAGACACCCCATTTTGGCCATAACTGTGTTCTAATCAAACTTTAAATTTATTTATACCAAATAGTGAAAATTAAGCCTAGGAATTATTGGATGTCCTAATTTTATTCACACATCATACATTAGTGCTCAAAATCATGTTAAATAATCCCTATTTGGGGCATTATCTTTTGCACAACAATAACCTCTCATGGATCATCCCTAGTCAACTTGCGACCTAGAAAATTAATAATTTGGCCTTTAGACCCATTAAGTTGGGCACTTGAACAATTCCTAAAGTGCAAAAATTCTAAGCATAATGAATTAAATAAGAAAATTAAATTAAATGTTTAAGTAAAATTTCCATGTGTAATTAGTGAAAATAAATTTTGTAAAAAGGAAATTTCAATAAAAATGAGGTCATCATGATGTCATCATCCTCAAAGTCAAGGAATTGAAAATATCTCCCCTAAATCCTTAAATTTAAAAATGGAGAACCATGCTTAATAAATGGGATCTCTATCCCAAATATTAATTACTTATACCCTCTTTAACTCAACTAGGGTTAATCTAAACTTAACCATGGTTAACTCTAACCTAACTACACTTGGGTTAGAATTAGTTTGAAAGTATATAAATATAAGGCTTCACCTATTGTTTGACAAAATATTTTTGTGTAATGATATGATGCAAAAATACCTTCAAAAACCATCTTTGTAGTGTTATAATGGTTATTTGTTGAGAAATCCAAGTCAAAGAAAAATCCAATCCCAATATTGCCAAGGTAACAAAGAGAGATGATTCAAGGAGAACCATTACCAAATATTCGTTGATCACACAATCGAACACATTCCTCCATGGATAAAATATAACTCTTACTCTTAAGAAAAGTAAATAATGGTTATTTTGTATTCTATTGATAGTTACTTGTATTGTTCTTTACTCCTTGAGTGTCTAGGCTTGAGGTGTTAGTTTTATTAGTGTATTTTTTTTGGTTTTGATCATACTAACACAATAATAATCTCCCCTCTTGGATTTGTATTGATCACAAATGCTACCAATCCCTTCAGTCTTATAAGCAACATTATTTCCCAAAAAAATATAACTTTTATTAAAGGGTTTGGTAAGAATAAAACAAAATTCTATGCATACACATGTAATGGCTAGCACCCTAATCTAATAACCATTCATGATGATAAGAGGAAATGTTACAAATAGATAAAACTTCATCACTCATACCTTCACTTGTTTCTACCTGATTCACTTCCTTAGTGGAATCTTCCTTCTTTCCATCTTCTTTTCTTTTCCAACAATCCTTCTTAAGATGTATTAATTTACCACAGTGAAAACACTTTGACTTACTCTACTTAGATTTTGATTTAGATCTAGATATGCTTTTGGATGTTTTCCCTCTTTCTCTAGCTCTTCCCCTAGCAACCATAGCTTTAGTCGTAGAAGTCTCTAGACTAAATTTTCTCCTCATCTCCTCAGCCAACAATGCTCCCACAAAAAATTCTCATTCAAGCTCATAAATAGTACTAAAGCTAATGTAAATTATTATATGATCCCAAGAATATAACAAAGTACATAACAAGGTGATTGCATTGTCTTCTTCATCCACTTTGACACCAATACTAGTCAACTGGCATTACAGAGTATTAAAAATATTTAAATGATCAACAATTTTCATAATTTATTTAATTAATAATGTATATATTTATCTATTCAAATAAATATTATTTTTTACAAATTCTGTCATGTACATGCCTCTTAATATAGTCCATAAACCTCTGATAGTCTTTTCTCTAGCTATGTTGAAAAGAATCTCATCTGCTAAACACAATCATACTATATTGAGATATTTTATATCTAGTTATTCCCAATCATTATCATTAATCATCATAGGTTTCTTTTATTTTCCATATATGTATCTATTTATCTCCTATTTTACCAACACATCATGTGCTTTGATTTTTCACAACTCAAAGTTGTTCTTGCTCCACGCCCCCTTGAAAAAGTGGGCTATAAATTGTGCCACAAAGGGTCCAAAATTTAAATTTGTTATCACATATCTAATAATTCATTATCTAGAAATTATTTATGTATAAAGATGCATTAGGTAAAGGTAGCCTAAGAATAATATCAATGGTGTGATTCACACAATGTGTAGGTTCTTATTTTGGTGACTAAATGATATCCTTGTATTATTCCAAATTATGGTTAAATTTTAAGGTATTTGTTATTGTTGCTAGAGGAACTATGATATGGGTTATTTGTGCAAGGATGTTCCTATGTTGATATCTCACCATCAAACTAACAAACTTCTTACTAGATATGACTATCTTCTTACATTTCTTAGTGCTAATGAGTGATAACTTAGAAACTACTTTTGGCATGTGGTATCTCTTATCACCAACATCTATGAAAAAAATTATAGAATTTGATTAATAAATTTCTTGTCAGTTGTAAACATATGGTTGATCAAGTAAAACATCACATACCTATAATGGAGTAATGTCAAAAGGACTTTATCTTGAAAAGGATTGAGGTTGTATACCAATTGATGTTGTTGAGTCCAATATAATATGGTTTTGGGTAAGGTTTCAATGGAAAGTTCAATCTAAAAAGTGTTTAAGGAGAAATCAAGGTCTTCTAACTTCTATTGTAGAAATGATGAAGTGTATTATTGGTTGAGCATTGATCCACATTAAAAAATGGAGTAATATATATGTTTCCTCTATTTTCATAGGGATAGTAGAGATGTTTGTGGTATTGACCATGATACTAGGTTTAAATTCCATGAACTTCTTACCTTTATCCAATGATATAGTGTCCTAACCTACTACTTCAAGTTGTGCAAGTAGAGTCTCCCTAGCATGACATTCCTCATTGGAGTGACTATTGGAGTTTTGAATTGAATAACACTCGCTAGTATTGGAATACTATTTCCAGTCAATTAATGATTTTTATGTCTTGTTTGGACAGTGTTTAGAGATATTCCATAGTTTTGAATACTTTTTGGAGATCAATATTATTTCTTAGTCTAAGATTTATAATCTTATGTCTGAGTCTTAGCCTTGGCCTTTGCTTCAAACTTGAAAGAAATTATCAGGCTTATCTAATTGAATAAATTTTTAATAAATCCATATATAACTAAATATGTAGTCTCAATCCTAACCTATACTTAAAAGCAAGGTTTTTTTTAATAATGAATCCCAGGTTTGGACACCAAAGTATGAAAGGTATCTGTGTATTATTGCATAGGTTGTTTTCTACCTTGGTGCAACTGAGAAAACTTGATGTACTGGCGATCATAATTTCAAATAGGATAATAATTTTATTGAAACATTTATATGAAACCATTCCATGTTTCTACATATATGTATAAGTTAACTTCATCTTCACAATTTCATGTGATTTGCAATAGTTTTCCACCATTTCTTTCTGGATAAAGAAAATTTCAAAAGAGCGAAGGAAATATTTTCTTGGTTAAATAATTTATTAACAATATTAAATGAATATATTAAATTAAGCTAGTTATCGAGTGAATCTAAACATATTTTTCCATTAAAAATAGGGATGTCTAGATTGACTTGTATCTTGTATGGTTTTTTACCACCAAATGATCAATGAGAATGAGAGGTGTTGGAAAGAGTCTGCTACTTAAGAATATGAAAAAATTATAAATGATACTTATTCCTTCACATGCATGAATTTATTCCAAATGTTGCCATTGTATTTCCAATGCGTCCTCTATCATCTTCTAAAACATTTTTGAAGTTAGCATTGTCAAATATTTGTCTCCCATTTTAGGACGTGAAGGTTCAATGAAGGGTCAAGAGTCTTGATACCTAACTTCCTATTGTCAAACCTTATTTAAGTGGTCATACAAATATAGACTTATTTTAAATACACCATGATACTAGTTATAAATGATATTAAGTGTGTTTTCTCTAATACCACTTATCCAAGGCCTAGGAGGAGACCCAGTGGACAACCTGATTAAAAGTGTTTAAGAGGTTTATATAATGGAAGTGACTTATGAATTAAAAATTATATAAAGGTATGATTAATTAGATAATAAGTAAATGAAATTGTAGACACTAAAATCTATTATAAATTACTTGAAAATGACAAACTTGATAGACATTTACTATGCATGACTTTTGCACATAAGTGTGATCTTAACTCTCCATCTCACCCTATCTCAATGCTTAATATGGGTCCAATCCTTCCATCCTACTATTACACACCTAAAACAAATTCACTTTCTATTTCAAACTTACATATTGTCCTACAAAAACATGCCTAAATACTCAGTTTTATCCTCCTATGCATGGGTTAATACTATTAGTATGGGTCAATATTTTTAGTCGATATTAACAAGTGTACACAACATTACAACATCATCCTATCATCCTTTCATCACAACATCTAGTCCTTGGTCTCCTTGTGTATATTATATTTTGAGCTTGTAACTTTGTGTTGGATCCTTCTCTAAATAGTATGTGAATAGTCTTTTATGGGGATCTAAAAAATCCTTATTAATATTTATACGGTCTTCAATACTATTTATTTCTCATCACAGCTTCAAGATCTATCTTCTAGATTTACAGATTGCCACCAGTGCATGTGAAAATTCTTTGGTTAGTGGTTTATATTTATGTCATTAAGTTTTTTTTTTTTGCATCAAAATTTTATAAGTTTTCGGTCATAATTAATAGGTTTTCATTTTTAGTTTTTTCTAAAGTTTATTTTCTTTTAGGTTTGGTTAAATTCCTATTGAAATAATGTTATTAGTTTTTAAGTCTTTGTTGTTTATATGTTTCATAAAGTTAAATAGGAAATCTCAATGCAATTTTATAGATCATTCCTATTTAATATATAGTCTAGAGTTATTTTGAGTGTGTTTTATAAGTCAGAGGTCCAATTTTTTAATATGTATAAATGTTTTTCAAAAAGGTGTCAAAAGTTTTTTTAGTTCATTGCCAATAAAGTCATTTAAGTTGTTTGGTTATAAAATTCACATTCTTTCTTGTATGGATGTATTTTTTGGTGGAAATTGGCATCCATGTTGTTCCACATTGCAGGAGAAAAATTATACCAATAAATCTAATGTGGAAATGATTCAGCCTCAAATCTAAATTTTCTCAATAAGCAAAGAGTTGAAGGAGGTTGGAGGCAAAGGAGGAAGGAGGTTTTCAAAGCCTCTCATCTATCACCATTGACGGGGTCAATATGATTTGGAGCCATTTTATTTTAGTTGTGTATTTGATTTTAGTTGTACGTTAATAAGAACAAAGACAATTTTCTTATTCAGAATTGTAATAAGTGAGAATGATTTCTTTATATTTTCCTTTGAAATAAGATAGTGATGAGCGCCGATAAGTATTTTAGCATCTTAATATTCATGGTTATTTGTTAACCATTTGTAAAATTATCATGTTGTGGTTATTGGTTAGCTACTTGTAAAACCATTCCAGAGTTTGTTGACTTTTCTAAAAAAGAAAACCATCCAAACTAGGAGTTTATAGAGGCAGCACATTGTAGTACAAGATAATGTTTTCCATATTTAAAACTTGTGATCTATGAATTTGACTCAAGAGAGGATGGTTAGTATCATTTTAGTTCCAAAATGAAAACAAAATGAAAGGAACACACTAACTAGCATAAAATCTCTAGTCCTATACACTAGGGAGAGCTTATTTAACAAGAAAAAATGACAAACACAACTTAAAATTAAGTAATAAAACACAATAATTCCTTCACCTTCTTTACATGTTCCAAATGCCTTTGTAGTAGTGGCTTGCTCAGCTTGTGCTTATGAAGTCCTTGATAATGGAAGCTTGACTACCTCCATCGCTCCTTGGCACATTGTGGCTTTGGATTGGCTTAGATTGGAATAAATTTGGCATGGTAACACTAATTTTAATGGATTCTTGAAGTTATTTTTTCATTATAACTTTGTATTATCAAGTCTTAGAAATGATGTTCATGGCCTCTCTATTTATAGATTTTTGCAAATGTCTAGAATTAACCTAAACCATCCATCATAAGATTGAGATGTGTGGTTGAGGATTAATTAAATGTTTGTAACTAATTTTGTAATTATCCTCGTCATGACATTAGAAGAAGAAGCAATTAAGAGGCATGGAGGGCATGAATCTTGATATTTGTGGCATTTATGGCCTAAGGATGTCTTCCCAAGAAATGAGGTCACCTAATAATGTCGATATTCAATATTCATTTCTTAAAACAAGTATTCAACAAGTTTCCATGGAATTATTAATTAGGCCTTGATTTGAATTAATTAGCTCTTAAGCATGTTTAAGCACTTTGTGTACAAATTACTCAAGTTGATCAGAATGCCTTGTTATTGGTCCATAATTTGAATGGATTAGAATTGAAAGGTGATGTCAGATGTGTTGGATCCATATTCCCATTTAGGATGTTACCAAAAACAAATAACAAAGGCATGTGTCTTATGCAAGAGATTTGATAGGAAAGAGCAATCCAGAGCACCTAGGTACAAAATTAGCATTTTGACTTGAAATGATTTGATCAAAGTTATCTAGCCCATAAATTGTCTTGACCCATTTAATGATACTCCAACTAAAATCAGCACTTTAATATGTTAGTTTCACATCATTTAGTGTGTTTTAGTGTTTTTAGGCCAAATTGTGCATTTTAGGTAGAAATTGGTCAAAAGCCTATTTAGAGGTTATCGATGGACAGATTTAGGTGTCTATAGTTTGCCCCTATTTGGGAAGGTGTTTCAAGCTATAATCACAATAAAATATTCTCAAAGAATGAAAAGGTCTTGTATTCCTATAACTACAATGATGATAAACTAACTGTATGATGCCCCCTCGAGGGAACGGTTAACATAAGTAGGTTGACAAATGATCCCTCAAAAAGAAAGAAGTGAAATGAGGGGACCAAAGAAAAGAAAGATGATGGGGTGTGAAAACACAATGATATTGAAAAAGTAGTCAAAATCATTGAGAATACAAGTGGAATGGTGTACAATGGTTTGCCCAAAGGTAGTTATAAGCATTATACCTCGATAGTGGTAATGTGGTATGATAACATAATAATTTTCCCAAAGGTGGTTATAATCATTGAGAAGATGGAGTTTCCCCAGTTAGGACAGACAAATAAGATAATAACATGCCCTTGTATAGGCAAAAAAGTAAGGTGGTGACAACATAATGATTTGCCCAAAGGTGGTTATAATCATTGAAAAAGGCCAGTGGGATGATGTGTAATGATTTGCCCATAGGTGGTTATAATAATTAGACTCTGATTATGGAAAACATGATAAACTTGGCCAAGGATGATGACAACTTAACATAGAGGGTAATGATGAATTAGAACAACCTACTAATAGGGAGATGTTCATTCAAACTAATAAATGTTGAAATTTTTTCATGGTTAATTACTCTATTTGGGATATGATTGGGAGTGAATCAGGATGTTGGTGTCGAAGAGATGCAACCATTACTAAATAGACTTCTTAAAGCTGATTTTTGTTATTGCGCATGTCGGTAGGCATAATGATATAATATCATGAGGATGTGGCCAAAATATGCATGAGAACTAACTTTCATAATCTAATACTCAATAAAAAAACAATGCACCAATGATAAAAACCATGATGACAATGTAAGCATATGAATATGGATGGATTCAAGTGTAAGTGTGGAAAATGAAACACCCAATGAACACACATAAATTGAATCAAGGAAAAAATGTTGAAAGCAAACAAATAGACAAACAAACAAATAAAAAAAGTAGAAATAAACAAACAAACAATGCAATAGAAACCCTACAAACATTTCCCCTAGAAAATAGGTGACAACTTAACAAAAAATAAAATGGGGGAATAGAAGAAAAGGAAAGGGGTGGTCAAGCTATCTCCATATGCACTATGCAATTGGACGTTGCCTATATAGTTTCATGGATGTAATATCTAATAAAAAATTTAGGCCAAATCTAGTTCTCCTAGGGAATGGGAAGAATGTGATAACTGATAAAAACAAACAAAATGGATGTAAAATAAAAAGAGGAATAGTCTTGTAAAATGGTAAGTGTGTGAGAGAAAAGGCTAAAAAGGATGGGGAAATTAAGTGACAAGTGATTTGATTATAACTTAGTAAGGGTTCTCAGAATCCTTAAGGCAAGGAAGTGGTCAATGTTTTTGTTTTTTTTTAATAATTTTTCAAATGTTTTTGGAAGTGTTTTTGGAGTGTCTCAACTCATTCAATAATGATGAGACACTAAATGGTTCGAGTTCATAAAATGGTGAGAGCATTTAAACTAAGGTTGCTCACAAAATAGAGAGAGTGTGGTTTAGGTTGCTCATAAAATGGTGAGAGTGTTGCTTAAGTTACTCACAAAATAGTGAGAGCATGGGGAAAAGGGTGATTGAGCTGACCTCAAAAAGTATTGAGTGCTACCTAATAGTCCCAGAGTAGGACCTCAAGTCACTATAGTTCTACCTTTATAGTGGAGGAATTCGACTAATGTAGCAGTCAATTCAAATAAAATAGGCACAGTTGGTAAAAAGGCATAAGATGACATAGGAAGTGGTAAGTTGGTATGTCAAGGCTTAATGTTGCCCCTAGTTTGACTATAGGTAGTTATAACCAAGAAATAATGGCATAGATCAATGGTACTAATTTACCCAAAGGTGGTTATAATTAGTAGCAAGACTGGTGGTAAGAAAGGAGTAACAAATGAAACATACAATTGCCAAAACTTTTGTCATACTATCCTAAAATATGATCTCTATTTAAAGTACTTGAACCAACTAATGAAATTGATCAGATACATTGATGCTAAAAATATGTAATGAATGGCAAAAAACCAACGTCAAATAGGCTAGTCTTTAGAACACACTGGGCTGATAGGTTGAAAGCAAAAAGTGGATATGGCAAAGAGGATGGATAAGGATGGTATTATATATAAAGAAGAATAGTGATAAATTAGCATAATTGAAATGGTCCTTATAGATAATACATCTTAGTGCTCAAGCATAGTACCGCTTGAGATGAATAATATTCATCAGCTCAGGAAGTTTATCTTTATTTGGTGTGGTAAGCCTATATGCTCCTAATCATTAATCTATATTAATGATGAAAGGCCCTATCTAGTTTGGTTTGAATTTCCCTTTATGTTTCTTCTCAGTCATGGTATTATTCTAATTTTATTTAAGAATAAGATCACTAAGTTTAAATGTTCTATTATAAACACATTGATTATAGTGGCCCTTGAGTTGGTTTTGATATGTTTAAAGATTATTGAGCATGGCCATGTGTTTGTCATCAAGTAGGTCTAGCTCTTGTAGGTGAGCTACTCGACAGTCATGATCATCTAGGACATGCTTGAAAGAGATGCATAGTGAAGGCAATTCAACCTCAATGGGAAGGATGGCTTCATTACCATAAACAAGTGAGTATGGAGTGGCTCCTATGGGGGTATGGTGATTGGTATAATATGCCCAAACGGTATGGAATATCTAGAGGTTCTAATCATGATTGACATCATTGACAATTTTTTTGAGAATATTAACAATGGTTTTATTAGATGCCTCAGCTTGGCCATTACCTTAAGGGTAATATATTGTAGAAAAATGTTATCTGATGTTATATTCAGTACATAGCTAGTCTATATCCTTGTTCTTGAATGATCCTCCATTATCAGATATAATATCAGAGGGGATACCATAGTAACAAATGAGATGGTTGAAGATGAATTTGAAAATTTTCTTTCCAATCACATAAGTAAGGGGTATAGCTTCAACCCACTTAGTGAAATAGTTTATGGTGGTAAGGATATGTTTATGGCCATCAGATGAAGTGGGGTTTATCTTCCCAATGAGGTCAAGTCCCCATGTAGAAAATGACCATGGTGTCAACATTAGTTTTAGAGTTTTTATTGGGGAATGAATCAAATTAGCATGTCATTGACATTTATCACACTTTTTTACATATATAGTGCCATCTACGTCCATTTTGGGCCAATAATAACTAGTACACAAGAGCTTTTTGGATACGACTACCCCATTATAATGAGCTCCACATACTCCATGAACTTCTCTTAATGCTAGTGTAGACTCTATCGAAGTTAAACAATGAAGTAGAGTTTCATCAAAACTATGGTGATAAAAGGTGGATCTTAGTAAAGTATAATGAGTGGAATGATGAATAAAGGCTTTGGTTTGTTTTTGAGATAGGTTAGGTGGTATAACTTAGTCATGAAGGTAGTTGTAAATGTCTGAGTAGAAAATAGAATTAGGACCAATAATATCATAAATCATTGCAATGATTGAAGGTTCATGAGCTGGTATTGACAAATTCTTGACAAGGAACTGATACTCTCTAGATTTATCTATTTGTCAAATTAGAGAGCCAATAGTAGCCATGGAATTTGTAGTTCTGTTACTAGCCCTTGGTATGTGCTCAAACTGAATGTTGGTAATTTGTTGTTTAAGAGTGTTAACCATGGCTTTATATGGAACTAACTTGTCATCTTTGGTCTAAAAATGATCTGTGACCTAATTAATGATTAACTAAGAATCACCATAAACTTGAAGATGAGATATATTCCAATGCACTGCTTGTCAAAATCTTGAAATGTGTTTCATACTCATCCATGTTGTTTGTATAAGGAAAGTGTTAGGGTGTGGAGCTAAAAGCTTCAACTATTGCAGACATGAGGAAGGTTGCTGAAGAACTAGAAGCATCAGCATCGATAGCATGACCGACATCAGTCATATGCAGTGTAGAAGGAAATTGGTGATGGCAGCTAGTTGGCCGATGTCAGCAGCACTAGGCAAGCAGGGACCGGCATCAATCACCTGTGCGTTCCAGAACTACTGTTGACGAACAGTCAGTTAAGTGAAGCGAGTGTTTGCATGTTAAATGACTAATTATAGTCACGAGCTACTTGTCTAATTATTGTAGTTAGAGTTCTATTTTTGTAACCATGGGATTCTATTTAAAGACCCATGAGGCATGTATTGTAATTATCAAGCAGGCAAGTAAAAGCATTAAAGCAAGCAAGGTCAAGGAGATCTACAGGTGTAAGGTCAAGGAGATCAGCTGAAGCATTCAAGGAGGGATAATAACTCAGGCTATAGAGTTGTTGTGTTGAGCAAGAGAGAGAGAGGGAAGAAGGTCTTGAGGTGTGGCAAGCCTTTGAGGTGGAGGAAGAAGTGGCATCTTCCTTATTGTATTTTCTTCTAGTAATATTTAATACAAGAGTGTGTATTGTCTCTCAAATTCTTTGCTATCTCAAGTTCCTAGTTACTTAATCATTCTGGTATAATTTCATGTTTAATTACTTATAAGAAAGTAATCAATTATGCTTCTGTTGGATAAGGTGTCCCTAACAGTTGGTATCAGAGCTACGATTTGTAGGGAGCAGGTTATTGTTTGTTGATTACAGGTCATTCAAAGGGTTTTCTGATTGAGTGGGAGTTTAGCAATGGCAGAAGAAAGTAAGCTATGAATGGAGAAGTTTAACGGCAAGAATTATCAACACTAGAGGATGCAGATTGAGGACTATCTGTATCAAAAGGATTTGTACTTACCGTTGGGTGGGGTTGCATGCAAGCCCACAGATATGAAGGATGAAGAATGGAGTGTTCTTGATCAGAAGGCTCTCGGTTCCATAAGGTTGAGCCTTGCATCATCTGTGATTTCCAACTTATCACAGTGCAAGACAACGAAAGAGTTGATAAAATCCTTGGCGAATTTATACAAAAAGCCCTTGGCTTCTAATAATGTATATCTTATGAAGCAATTATTTACTTTGAAAATGCAGGAAGGTAGATCGGTACATACTCATCTCAGTGATTTCCATGGTTTGGTAAACCAGTTAGCTTCAGTCAATATTGTTTTTGATGATGAGGTAAAGGCTCTCTTGGTTTTATGTTCTTTGCCTGAAAGTTGGGATAGTTTGGTTATGGCAGTAAGTAATTCTGCATCTGCTTCTAAAATATTAAAAGTTGATGATGTTGTGAGTGTGATCTTGAATGAGGAAATACGTAGGAGAAGCACAGGCGAATCATCAGGGAATGCTCTAAGTGTAGAAAGCAGGGGAAGGCAAAGGGAGAAGGTTGAGCAAGGGAAATCAAGGTCGGGAAGGAGATCCGAATCCAAAGGTATTACCTGTTGGTTTTGTGGAAAGAAAGGACACATAAAGAAGTGTTGGTTGAGAGATAAAGAGAATCAACATGCAGGTATTGAAGAAGCAAAGGATGCAAATATTATGGTACAGGATGCTCTCATACTTTCTTTGGATAGTCAGGTAGGATCATGGATTTTAGATTCTGGTTCTTCTTTTCATGCATCCCCAAACAGAGATTTGTTCCATGAGTATGAACAGGGAGACTTTGGAGTGATTTATTTAGGGGATGGTATGCTTTGTCAAATAGTTGGCAAAGGGAAAGTGCAGATGAGATTGCAGATTGACAACACATGGGTGTTGAAGGAGGTTATGCATGTCCTGATTCTGAAGTAGAGTTTGATTTTTGTAGGAAGATTGGGTGATCAGGGATGCACAATAACCCTCACAGTAGATTCTTGGAAGGTTACCAAGGGCACACTTGTTCTAGCAAGAGGTAAGAAAGTAGATACTCTTTATCTATCTACTTGTATTGTTGATTCTACTTCTGGTTTATCTACTTCAGCTGTAGATTCGAAGATGTGGCTTAATAGGCTTGGTCACATGAATAAGAAGGGAATGGACGTTCTTGATTCAAAAGGTATGTGTTCAGATTTGGAAAGCATAGATAGAGTTCATTGTAGGAAAAGGAAATTTGATGCTTTTGACAGGAACAAAGAAGCCTTGGTGTTTATGGAGGAAATGAAGGACAGAGATCAGTCACAAGGACTAAATAAATCTGAGCAAGGCAGTGTGGATAGAGGTTTGATCTAAGATGAGCTCATGGATGAAGATTTCATCACTTACAAGAACACACAGACACTGATGTCGGTCACTTGGGACCGACGTCGGTCAGCTAGATACTGACATCGATCATGTGCAGACCAGCAGGGTCGGTAGAGTCAAGCAAGAGAAGTCCAATGTCAGTCATCAGGACTGATGTCGACAGGGGGACACCAGCGTCAGCCAGGGAAACGGCATCGGTAGTTAGGGTCAGTGCAGGGAACTGACATTAGTCAGGAGCAGACTAGGAGATGGCTGAGATCGATCACTAGAACAGATGTTGGGTGGACAGCAAGCTATCAAGGAGTCTCATACACCCATATAGAGGTCAGAAAGGGTAAGTGAACCTCATATTCGTTGTTCACCTTCTTTATATTGCTTACTGATAGTCAAGAACTAGGAAGATGGAAGAAGCAATGCAGGTAGAATCTAGAAACAGTGGGAGCTTGGCATGGATGAGGAGTGTGAGTCCTTGGAGAAGAACCAAACAAGAATTTTTTGGTAGAGTTATCAGCTGGAAGAAATCACTGGACAGAGGGATGGATTCCCATAGTAGAGAAGAGAGTGAATGGACACGTGAGATAGAAGGCTATGGTATATGGTCTTGATTAGACTGCAGGACAATGGAGGTTTGACCATTGTATTTTATCTTTACCAAGTTGGATAATATTAGCTACATTATCTTGTTACTGTATTGTGTTACTTGTTGCAGGGTTTCATATACAGGGAGTTTTTTCTGAGCTAAGGGTAGAGTTGGTTCAGAAGTATGTCATGAAGAATTTGGGAGCAACAAAATTCTTTTGGCATAAGTGGCAGGTATTACATCATAGGTTTGCATGGTGGTTGGTCTTCAAGAGTGACTTTGAAGAGGGATACAGAGCCAAGGGAACAAAATAGATGGTGTACAAGTATAGGTACAGTAGTAGTTGTTTATCTCCAAGTGGGAGATTGTTAGGGTGTGGAGCTAAAAGCTTCAACTATTGCAGACATGAGGAAGGTTTCTGAAGAACCAGAAGCATTGACATCGGTAGCATGACCGACGTCGGTCATATGCAGTGCAGAAGGCAACCGGTGATGGTAGCTAGTCGGCCGACGTCGGTAGCACCAAGCAAGCAGGGACTGGCATCGGTCGTCTGTGTGTTCCAAAACTGCTATTGATGAATAGTTAGTTAAGTGAAGCAAGTGTTTGCATGTTAAATGACTAATTATAGTCACGAGCTACATGTCTAATTATTGTAGTTAGAGTTTTATTTTTGTAACCATGGGATTCTATTTAAAGACCCATGAGGCATGTATTGTAATTATCAAGCAGGCAAGTAAAAGCATTGAAGCAAGCAAGGTCAAGGAGATCTATAGGTGTAAGGTCAAGGAGATCAGCTGAAGCATTCAAGGAGAGATAATAACTCATGCTATAGAGTTGTTGTGTTGAGCAAGAGAGAGAGAGGGAAGAAGGTCTTGAGGTGTGGCAAGCCTTTGAGGTGGAGGAAGAAGTGGCATCTTCCTTATTGTATTTTCTTCTAGTAATATTTAATACAAGAGTGTGTATTGTCTCTCAAATTCTTTGTTGTCTCAAGTTTCTAGTTACTTAATCATTCTAGTATAATTTCGTGTTTAATTGCTTATAAGAAAGTAATCAATTGTGCTTCCGTTGGATAAGGGGTCCCTAACAGAAAGTTGATTCTGAATGATTTAGGGATTAGATCCCCCTATGGTGTAATAAAAAATAGGCCCACCCCTAATCCATGTGCAGTGAATGAACCATCAAAATATAGCTTCCAAGGTTTCTCCTTAAGGGGTGTGTCAATGATGGTCATGATGGATTCATCATGAAATTGAAATGTGAGTGGTTATGTGTCTATGAGAGGTGCTTCAATAAGTTGATCTACAAAAACTTTTCCCTTGATTGCCTTCTGATTGACATAATCTATGTCAAACTCACTAAGAAGCATGGTCTATTTATCCATTCTACCTTACAAATATATTTTAGATAGTAGATACTTGAGCGTATCTACTTTTGAAATAACCATGGTCTTATTATTCAACATGTAATGGCATAATTTTTAAGCTATGAAGACCATATTCAGACAAGTTTTTTCAATAGGTACATAGTTATGTTCATATGTAACCAAGGTACAACTTAGGTAGTATATGGCATGCTTTTTTCCATTATCATCATGTTGAGCCAAGAGTGCCCCAGGGCATGGTTAGTAGATGATAGGTATAACAAGAATGACTTTCTTGGCATAGGAGGTAATAAAATAGATAGATTAACAAGATAGTCTTTAAGTTGTTGAAAATCCATTTGGTAATGATCATCCCTATGAAATGCAACTCCTTTCTTCAAAAAGTACATAAATAAATGGTACTTGTCTGCTAACTGAGAGATGAAGTGTCAGATTGACTAGATCTTACTGTACAAACTATGGAGTTGCTTTAAATGGGTTGGTAACAACATCTTGATTATAGCATGGACTTTAGCCGTATTGAATTCAATACCTCTATGAGACATGATGAAGCCAAGTAATTTACCTAAATTTACATTAAACACACATTTCTTTGGATTGAGTTTGACTTTATACTCTTGTAATCTTGAAAATATATTATGCAGCACTATTGGATGGTTGGCCTTGGTTTTAGATTTTCCCAATATGTCATCGACACAGTCTTCAACAATATCATGCATCATATCATGGAATATGATAGTCATGGCCCTTTAATATGTGGTTCTGGCATTCTTAAGGCCAAATGGCATCACTTGGTAACAAAATTTTCTTCATGGAGTGGTGAATGCTATTTTATGTTGGTCTTCTAATGTTATTATAATCTGGTTGTATCCTAAATATCCATCCATGAGTGAAATCATTTCATAACTTGTCATGGAGTTGATGATCATGTCGATATTAGGCAAGGGAAAATAATTTTTAGGACAAGATTTGTTGATGTCTCAAAAATTAGTACAAACTCTGATCCCTTCATATTTTTTACTAATAAGTACCACATTAGAGATCCATTTTGAGTAATCAATGGATCGAATACATTCTACTTGTAAGAGTTTTTCCAACTCTTTCTTTACCAATATAGAAATATGAGGATGCATCTTACGTAACTTTTATTTTAATGGTTTGGCATCAGGATTAACCATAAGGTGGTAAAAAACTAAGGTAGGGTCTAAACCTAGCATGTCAGAATAGGCCCATACAAATATATCTACAAACTCTCTCAATAGAGCTATAAAGATGTCATGCTCCTCCTCAATGAGGGTCACACCTGATTTTATCTATTTTAGATTTGATGCAGTCCTGATATTTACCTCTATAGTATCTTCAACTAGAAGGGTCAAACCATATTCTAAGATAGTAATCAATTACTTGAACTATTGGATTAAGTCAGGGTCCTCCATTAAGACTTGCTCTTCAACTTCTCCTAGGCATGATGAATCTGAGTCCCCTAATGGGAGATCTAGCCATATGACGAAAAAAATCAATTTTTTTTGAAGAATTTGATCAAATACTTGTTATTGCTCAAATTTGGCCTCAGATCCA